>SZWC01005365.1:68943-93771 GCA_023375785.1 Penium margaritaceum | reverse complement strand
GGGGGGGGGGAGGGACCACAAGCGAACCTGTTCAACTCTTGCATCTTGCCTCTTCAACATCCGAGATGTCAACAAAATAACAGCAACGGAAATCCTTGCCACCAAGGATTGGGCATTCTTGAATGCCCTATCATTGATGAAATGGACGCAACCCTGGATTGGACCTTCTAGTTCATTGAATGGGCATCGTGGAGATCCACACCACCCTGGATTGGTCCTTCTTGTCCATCAAAGTGGAAATTGCGGAGATCCACGCCACCAAAGATTAGACGTGGCGGCACTGTGGTATGTATGGCTTGTGAGGGTAGGGCACACTTCCTCATGCAATCCACAGAAGCTTCATTTGCAAGGAATCCTCCTGCCCCAATCAGACATGTTTCGCACATGTGGAGGTAAGGTTGCACACCATATCAGATCTGCAGATCCTAGGCTGGATCCGGAATCGCGAAGCCGGATCCATGGCTGGATCCGGATCCGCGGATCCAGGTCCAGAACCCCAGATCCGAGTCCAGATCTGCGGATCCAGGATTATCCGGGGATGAACCCTGATCAATTGTATCTCTAACAGTGGTATTGAAACTAGAGCAAAAACCACGATGTGTGGCCTTGTAAGTTCATTTGTAGTCACTTTTACACTTCTCCCTTTTCACCAAAACAAGAGGCTGTCAACCTGTGTATTGGCACATGCATTGGTATGGCCTAGTCTCAAAGAACCATGTCATAGTTACTGAGTCCAAATTCATGGCAATGTCATCAATGTCGTCCACATGTTAGCATTGGTTTAGAAATGCTCAGTAGCTACCTGTGCTACAAGTTACGTCATGTGACCTGTTTAACGTCAAGTACATCGTTGTGTGACTAATCTGGATGCTACTGTCTCCTTACCAAGCAATGGCAACTACACATTGACATATTCAATTATTACTTTAAC
This sequence comes from Penium margaritaceum, assembly GCA_023375785.1. Taxonomy (NCBI): domain Eukaryota; kingdom Viridiplantae; phylum Streptophyta; class Zygnematophyceae; order Desmidiales; family Peniaceae; genus Penium; species Penium margaritaceum. The sequence continues at coordinate 92,840 of SZWC01005365.1, read as the reverse complement.
TCCACTTGTAGTTGCTTACTCACACACATCATGCTGCTATGGATGTGCAAATGGGCATACTAAACTGAAACAAGGAGACACAATGGTTTGAATGAAATTTATGGCAGTTCACCTCCATGCCATCATCATCACCATTACCATCACCCCCTCCTTCCCCCTTGGCCTCCTCCTCTTGATCCTCATATTTCAAGAAAATGCTAAGCCCCTCTAGCTCCTCTGCTGCTGATCCCACCAAGTTGCCTTCCTTTGCTTTGGGCCCCGGCTCATTGATGCAGTCCTCCTCGTCCAAAAATCATCCTCTGTCCCATGTCCGCTCACAGTGAAGTCCGGAGGGAGGACTCGTTGATCCACGAATTCATTGTCAGCAAGTTCTCTACCATCAAGTGAGCGAGGGAATTCCTGAAGTTCATTACAACGTGAATGCCAAGAGAAAAAAGGGGCTCAGAGGGGGTGGAGGTAGTAGGCACATCATCTAAGTGAGAAGCAGCAAGGTAGAACATTGGGAACTTTCAGCCGAGCTTCCTGAAGTGCTTCAAAACATGGCACTTGGGACCTTTTTTTGGAAATTTTATCCACTGCTCTACCTCCTCCTTCTCCAAGGAAGGGGGAAGTTTTTCTCCTTCTAAAGGAGCTTCAGGCACTTCAAACATGTTTGACATGGGGTCGGCCAGCGCTGCCTCCAACATAGTGACCCGCCAAAGCAGACTGTTGCAGCAGAGACACCCTCGCAAAGAAATCTACAATTGCATCACCAAGTCCACTTCCATGAATGCAGAAGGTCTTCAAGAATTTCCAAAAGCTGTTCAGGAATGCGATGTCCCTGTGCGTTGCGTAAAGATTTCTCGAACGTTTCAATCAGGGCGCATCTACCACTACCCCGGGACGTGTAAGAGGGTGACGATCCCAAATGACCATCATTTTAGACTTGTAAGGGCTCCATAAAAACATTTGGTCATATCCTGTCCATCACATCCGCTAGCGCTTCATTTTGTGCCTTGTAGAATACAAGAAACAAAAAAACAACGTCATTTGTAGAATTTATCAATGTTTTTGAGAATGAGAAAGTACATGGCATTTTGGCCGCCCTTTCTTTCAACAAAAAAACAACATCATTGCAATCAGAATCATCTGAAGAATCATGTCTCAATTTTTTGCTCCATTTGGACAACCTTTACGCTGACTTCATCATGGTGGTGTTGAAATAGTATGCACCTTGTCCACTGCCTAGCTGGCTAGCCACACATACAGACAAGGCATGCACTGCTCTATGGAGTATGTCCCCTTGGTCTGCTCTGAGATGGGCTAGGATTGCACTTCCCATAATGGGTATGTCTCCTGTGGCTCATCGTAGAAACCATACCTTTTTGGCTTGGTTGAATAGGCACCGGAGTCTCAAACAAGAGGTCGCCGGATCAAACCCCGCGACGGCCCCAGTTTTCTTTGTGGCCAAAACTGGGACACGAAGCTCCTAGGAAGCTTCCTAGAGCCTGCCTTGAGGATGACACTTGGCGCTCTAATGACGCGCCAAGTAGGACAATAGGTCGAGGTTGGCTCCAGTGGAGCCACAACAAGAAGAAGCTTTAGCAAAGCTCTGCAAGTATAAAAGCATGTACCTTGCATGCATCCATTTACAGTTCTTGCCTTTGAGACTCCTTACAGAGTGTCCAACCAAAGGTAGACACTAAAGACCAACAAGCGGACTTCGTGAGGTTGCAAACCAAACGAACCTAAAGTGTGGATCCCTCGTTTGAGGGTGATATGTTATCTTGGTTGCAATACCAAAAGCAGTTGGCGGCCTCCCATGTCGGTTCTAAGGCAAGCTTCCAAGATCGACTAGCGCGTGGTCTTGCAGGGCGCACAGGTACAACAGGGACACGACCGTCGGACGGCTCCATCTTCTCCATCGGCTCCATTGGCTTCTTCAAGTAGGGTGTGCGCACGTGGCGGACTAGGGGACAAGGAACAACTCTGTCCATGTTGGACAAGACCCTTGAGCCCCAACGGGATTAAGCTCTACTCCATTTTAGAAGGTGGTACGACCCCGAGTCCATTCTCTCACAACGGCACCATCGCCTTAGGCGATCATCGGCGGGAGGGGTATGCAACGGAACCAATTGCACCTTTGACAACGGTCGCAATCAGCAGCCTCATCAGCCTCACCAGCTTCAACGAAGCAGAGTAGCAGCAAAGCAAAGAACATGAGCAACTGCCTGAAATAGCGGATCCCACTCCAGCCCGCCTTGAGGCGGGTATGTCCAAATTCATGGGGACAGGTTTTCCCTTGTGGAAATGGCAGTTTGAGACTGTCATCAACGTGCATGGCTACCTCGACATCCTAAATGGGACCAAGACAGCACCAGCCGATGCGACCGTGACGATGCATGCGGCTGACCTTGCAGCATGGACGATGAAGAACAACATGGCTCTCGCCATTCTTGTGACGTCCATCAACAATACTCAACACTCCCACATCACTGGATGCACGTTGGCTGCCAAGGCCTACAAAAACCTCGCACGTGTGCATCGATCGAACGCCCTAGCAAACCGCCTCTTCATCTTCCAAAGGTTGATGTCGATGACGGTGAGCGAAGGAGAATCAATACCCGCATTTTTGCAGTCGTTTGACAATGTGCTGGAAGAGGTCCAGCGAATGGAATGGAATCTCGACTCCAACATGCGTACTATGATCCTTCTAATGGCGCTGCCGGAAAGCTGGGCATCCTTGATCACCGTATTTGGCAGTTGGAAGGAGGCAGATCTGACGTATGAGGCTGTCGCCGAACACTTTCGCAACAAGTCCATGCAGCGCAATGGCAGTAAGGCAAACATTTCAGCCTATGCCTCTCGCTTCGGTGGACAAAGTGCAAGCTCTCGCTCCAGTCAAGGCAACAGCGGAACCAGTGGCCGTGGAGGGAAAGGCAATGGTGGCGAGATGAGTTCCAAGAAGCCCGGCAACTGTCACAACTATGGCAAGGCTGGGCACTGGGCTGGGGACTACCGTAGTCCCTAGGAAGAAGGCGGGAACAAAGGTGGAAAGGAGAAGAAGGATCTCACCAACATGATGGCTAGGGGGCTGCCCATGAAGAGGGCAGCAATCCTTAGGCCCGGGGCATTTGCCCTTGACTCGGGCACCAACCACCACTCATCAAAAGAGAAGGGTGGATTTGTCTCCATGGCCGAATCTATCATGCGTATCAAGTGTGCAAACGGCGGCGTCGTCCAAGCCATGGACAAAGGGGACAAGGTGATCACGTTCAACGTGAATGGTGCAGAGAAGGAAGTCAACTTTCAAAAGGTGGTGTACATGCCCTCCTTCATAGCCAACTTGCTATCCGTGTTACAAATCACTGACAACAACATAACAGTGGTGTTCACCAACAAGGAAGCAATGGTCCTAGAAAAGGAGGACATCCAAATTTTGTACACCAAAGACGATCTCATGCTTCATGTTCCAAGATTCAACGGCCTCAACGTGCTTCAAACCAAAGTCACCAAGGCGTCGGATGAGGGACTTGCATGTGCCACCAAGACACTGGCACCGCAGCCAAAGGATGCACCATCGGTGATCGCTCCGGCCGCCACATCAACCAAGGACACTGATGCTGAGTTATGGCATCGGGGATTTGGCCACGTGGCCAACAGCACGCTGCAAAAGATGAAGGAGCAAGAGGTAGTCTGCGGAATGGAAGGGTGCACCATGAAGCATGGCGAAGGGTGTACATTGTGTGAACCATGCCTTGAAACAAAGGCAAAGAAGAAGCCATTTGGGAGAGGAGGTCAACGAGCAGAGCATGTCTTGGAGCTCATACACAGTGATGTGTGTGGACCCTTCCACACACCGTCTAATAGAGGAAGCAAGTACTTCCTGACCTTCATTGACGACCACAGCCGCAAGTTGTGGATCTACTTCCTGAAAACAAAGGGAGAGGTCAAGGAAAAGATCCTCGTGTTTGTCGCCATTGTGGAGCGGCAAACGTCCAAGAAATTGAAGACGCTCCAAAGTGACAACGGGGTTGAGTACGAGGCATGCAAGCCTTGGCTCAAGCATCATGGCATCCGCCACAAGCAAACCACCCCTTACAGCCCAAAAAGCAACGGCATTGCCGAGAGGATGAACCAGACCCTGCTCGGCATGGTGCGAAGCATGTTGTTCAATGCCAAGCTCCCACCTCGCATTTGGACAGAAGCAGCAACAACGGCCTGCTACCTCTTGAATCTCACACCATCAACCGCCTTGCAGAAGCGTGGAAAGGAGCAGGACAAGCAGTTGAAGATCCCACAAGAAGCATGGTCGGGAAAGAAACCCAACGCATCTCATCTGAAGGTGTTTGGGTCAACTGCATGGGTGAAGATACAGTCGGGAGAAGGTGGAGGCAAGTTGGACGTACATTCCAAGAAGTGCGTCATGGTTGGGTACGACACATCATACAAAGCCTATCGGCTTTGGGACCAGGCAGCAGGCAAGCTTGTGAGAAGCTACGACGTCATGTTTGACAAATGCACCCTTGAAAAGGGAGAGCTACTGGACCCGAACCTCGCTCCCAAAGCGGGAGAGTGGATAGTGTTGCTTGAGTTCGGAGACCAAGCACACGACAACTTGCTCGCTTTGCCAGCAGGTGGTGGGAATGGGAGAGCAGCTGTGGAGGATGACACAGCATCTGACATGGACGCGGATAACAAGGCGTTCAGGGCTTCCAAGTCCGACTTGGAGTCTGACGAATCTTCTGATGACAAGAATAATGACGACGACAATCCACCACCTCTGGAAGCACTAGCACCAAAGCAAGAAACCGCACCACTACCCCGGCGCAGTTTGCGACCAAAGAGAGCACCTTTGCGGTATCAGGATGATTGGACCAGCCTTAGCTGGACGTGCATGGCTCAATGAGAGCCATCCACAGTGGTGGAGGCGATGAATGGCCCAGATGCGGCCAAGTGGAAGGAGACAGTGGATAGCAAGAACACCTCCATTGCCGAGAACGGCACGTGGGTGCTGGTGGATAGACCCGACAAGGCCCACGTGGTGGGATGCAAGTGGGTCCTCCAAGTGAAGAAGAAGCAAGACGGCAGCATCGACAAGTTCAAGGCAAGGGTAGTGGCTAAGGGGTTCTCTCAACGCCCGGGCTCCGAGTACAATGAGATGTCCGCGTGCGTCGTGACCTTTGCCTCCATCCGCTCTCTCCTTGGCATTGTAGCCACAAAGAACCTAGAGATACACCACATGGACGTCAGGACAACTTTCCTTTATGGGAAGCTTGACAAGGAAGTGCTGATGGAGGTTCCCAAAGGAGTCAAAGCTCCTAAGGGCAAGGTGTGTGCAAGTTGGTGAAAGCGCTCTACGGGTAGAAACAAGCCCCAAGGATGTGGTACAAAGAGATGGACGGTTTCATGACCGGCCTCTCCTTTGCGCATTGCCCGAATGACCCGAGCATGTATGTGCACAATGATGGGAGAGTGTTGATGCTGGTTGTGCTATACATGGATGACCTCATCATCTGCTTGTCTTCAATCGAGCTGATCGATGACCTGAAGTCTGACCTTAGCAAAAGGTTCAAGATGAAGGACATGGGTCCTCTCGAGTACTACCTCGGGATTGCTATCCACCGCAACCAAGTAGCAGGTACCATCGAACTCAACCAAGCCAATTACATTGGTGAGGTACTGAAGCGCTACCACATGGAAGATTGCAAACCTGTCAGCACCCCAATGACGACCGATATAAAACTGAAGGCCTCCATGTCGCCAAGCAATGAAGCAGAGCAAAAGGAGATGCAAGACATCCCCTACCAGTCCGCCGTGGGTAGCATCATGTACGCCATGGTAGGGACTCGTCCGGACATCTGCTATGCTGTGGGACAAGTGAGCAGATTCGTGGCCAGCCCTGGGCCACAACATTGGCAGGCAGTCAAGCGCACCTTGCGCTACCAGCAAAAGACACATCACATGGGCCTCATCCTTGGAGGCCAAGAAGGAACGGACCCCCTTCATCTGAAGTGCTACACCGACTCTGACTGGGGAGGAAATCTCGACGACGAGAAATCCACCTCTAGATACATGTGCATCTTGAATGGCGCTGCCATCTCAAGGACCAACAGGAAGCAGGATTGTGCTTCCGTGTCCACGGCTGAGGCATAGTACATTGCTCTGACTGAGGTGTGCAAGGAGACTCAATGGTTGCGCAGCCTGCTTGGCAAAATGACAGTGCCACAGAAGGATGCCACGGTCGTACACGTGGACAACATGAGCACCATCTCGATGGCTGAAGATGAGATCATCTCTCGGCAAACAAAGCACATTGACATACGTTACCACTACGCATGTGACCTGGTCATGAAGAACATAGTGGACTTGCAGCTCTACGGAACAAAGAGCATGCTTGCTGACTGCATGACCAAGCTGCTGGAGAAAACCTTCCACTATGTAGGCATTTGTGGATTCGGCATGAGGAGTGCGGCAGAGGAAGGGTGAGCCCCAAGGCATTGATGGAGCCCAGTAAGCGATAGATAGACAGAGGTGCAAGGGAGAGATTTGTTGAAATAGTATGCACCTTGTCCACTGCTTAGCTGGCTAGCTACACATACGGACAAGGCATGCACTGCTCTATGGAGTATGTCCCCTTGGTCTGTTCTGAGATGGGCCAAGAATGCACTGCCCATAATGGGTATGTCGCTTGTGGCTCATCGTAGGAACCATACCTTTTTGGCTTGGTTGAATAGGCACCGGAGTCTCAAACAAGAGGTCGCGGGTTCAAACCTCGCGACGACTGCAATTTTCTTTGTGGAAAAAACTGGGACAGGAAGCTTCTAGGAAGCTTACTAGAGCCTGCCTTGAGGATGACACTTGGCGGTCTCAGGACGCGCCAAGTAGGACTGTAGGTTGAGGTTGGCTCCAGTGGAGCCACTACAAGTAGAAGCTTTAGCAAAGCTCTGCAAGTATAAAAGCATGTACCTTGCATGCATCCATTTACAGTTCTTGCCTTCGAGACTCCTCACCGAGTGTCCAACCAAAGGTAGACAGTAAAGACCAACATGCGGACTTTTTGAGGTTGCAAACCAAACGAACCTAAAGTGTGGATCCCTCGTTCAAGGGTGATATGTTATCTTGGTTGCAATACCAAGAGCGGTTGGCGGCCTCCCATGTCCCGACCCGTTTTCTAGACCGTTACTATCCGGCGCATCGACAGGTGGGTGATGACATAATCACCAACACTTAACCATTTTTTCTGCTAAAACATCAAGTTTTTCCAGCATTTCATCTCCTCAAGAAAGGCCAACTGTTCTCTTTTCTGACAATGTTGATGTTCAGATCCATACTTAGCAGCACCAATGGCGCCGGTCCATGACGAGGGCAAGGGGCTAGGAGGTCCCTCCTCTTCCTCCTCTTTGGGCATTGTGAGTCCATGATCGCAGCTACTCGCGATCGACCATCTTCTTCGGACACAGGATGAGATGCACCACTAGCAGCAGTGTCTGACCTATGCATCAAAAGAGATCATAAAGTTACTGAGGAGTCATTCTGGGGCCTCACAGCAGACACCAGGCGGATCTAATGAAGCTACACCATCCGTTCAGTAGTCTATGCCCTACAAAACACCACAACCGTAGCACCCCTTATCACACAACATCTGGGATGAGGAAAAGACAGAGGATGATACACATGAGGGCGAGATTTGTGTCCTTCTGGAGCACATTTGTGAGCTCTGTCTCGGGTCACAGCCTCTCACCCCGCCACGTTTTTGCCATCATGATCACCCACATCGATCAACAGCGTTCGCCTTTGGTGACGTTTCTCTCACTCGTGATTTCCCCGTATATTTCCCACCATCTCCTTAGCCTGAAGTTGTCCTTCCCACCGAGCGATGACAACTGCACCTTATTACAATAGCAATAAGGGTTTCCAGTGTTGGGAGATCATGTTTCAGGTGTGGGCAAACTTTTTGGGCATCTGGCCATGAAGAACAGTAATTTGCGTGCCCTCAGAAGTTAAACTGGCAGAGTCCAAAGTGCTCAATAGTGCATCCTCTTGGAGTGATGCTCCTCACCATGGCAGGAGTGACTCCAAAAAGGAACACCAAACAGACAAGCCAAGGTGGCTTAGTGATTAATGGTGTCCACCTATAGAGACAGGGGCCCGGGTTCAAGTCCCACAAGATCAATTTCTGCCCTGCCTCAAGGGAGGTGGAAAATAAATGCCAGGAAGCTAGCTCAACCTCTAGAATTCTTCGAGTTTCTAGAAGGCTAAGTGAGGTTCCAGGAAGGTGCCACATCTTCTAGAAGGGGTGACTTGTCCTACAAGGCATCTAGAGGTGTCTTGGCCTTCTGGATACCTTCCCTCCTACTAGAAGCAAGCTGAGGAATCTACAAAGGGGTAGAAGCTTCTAGAGGAAGGAAGGGATGCCTTCCTAGGTGGGAAAAGTGACATCGTACCAAGGGCCTGTTGGCCTGAGGGTGAGTATGCACCCTGGAGGGTCCCTAGTAGTGGCTGGTTCACACCACCAACACTTTTTGGAGAGACTGAAACTGTGGAGGCAACTAGTTCCAAACATGGCAGAAAACTGGTCAGAGATTGTGGCAATAGTTTTGGCCGGAATAGACTGGGAATGTACACTTTTTCCAACGCTCACAAGCAGTGGCATTTTATAGCCACTGATCTAAGCTTTCCAGAACACCAAAGCATGCCAAATTTGGAGCTTCCTAGCAGGTTCTATGGCTTCTAGAGTGGCCCTTGGTACGCTGTCCTTTTCCCACCTAGGAAGGCATACACTCTCTCCTCTAGAAGCTTCTGCCCCTTCCTTGATTCCTCAGTTTGCTTCTAGTTGGAGGGAAGGTGTCCAGAAGACCAAGATACCTCGAGATGCCTTGTAGGAAAAGTCACCCCTTCTAGAAGGTGTGGCACCTTCCTCGACCCTCACCTAGCCTTCAAGAAACTCAAGGAGGAATTCTAGAGGTTGAGCTAGCTTCCTGGCATCTATTTTCCACCTCCCTTGAGGCATGGCAGAAATTCATCTTCTGGGACTTGAACCTAGGCCCCTGCCTCTAGAGGTGGACACCATTAACCACTAAGTCACTAAGGCTTGTCTTTTTGGTGTTCCTTTTTGGAGTCACTCCTGCCATGATGAGGAGCATCACTCCAACAGGGCCACTCTAGAAACCATAGAATCTGCCAGGAAGCTTCAAATCTGGCATGCTTTGATTTTCTGGAAAGCTTAGATCAGTGGCTATAAAATTCCACTACTTGTGAGCCTCTAAAAAGATTTCATTCCCATTCAATTGAGGCCAAAACCATTGCCTCACTCTCTGACCAGTTTTCTGCCATCCTTGGAACTAGTTGCCTTCACAGTTTCAGTCTCTCAATAAACATTTGGTGGTGTGAACTAGCCACTGCTAGGGACCCTCCAGGGTGCACACTCACCCTCTGGCCAACAAAGGGTTATGGGCCCATGCCTCTAAGGGGTTCCAAGCCAGCTTGAGTTCACACTTCCGATAGCAAGACATGGAGATCAGCGTGCAAGAGAGTAGCCGTACTGTCTTTAAGCTTGATGGGATATGCTTTGCCTTGGGGAGGTGGCAGTTTGAGATCATCCTCGACGACAAGGGACTGCCTGAGCTCGTAAAGGGTGATGAGACTGCTCCGCTGGAGGCTGCAACGGCAGAGGTGAAGGAGGCATATAAGATGCACAACAAAAAGGTGTTGGCGCTTCTTGTGTCCGCTCTATGACCGCCACAACTTGGACACATCCAAGGATGCACCCTGGCCGCGGAAGCATGGTCAAAACTCTGCTCTATCTACCAGTCAAGCAACCTTGCCAATCAGCTCTTCATCTTCAAACGGCTCATCACCCTCCGAGCCAAAAAAGGTGACAACATCATGGAGATCATGTAGCAGATTGAGTTACTCGTAACAGAGTGTGTGGCCGCTGATTGGGAGGTTGACTCTCAGTTGCGAGCTATGATCCTCCTTCTGGCCTTGTCGGACAGTTGGAGTCCCATGATCATAGTCCTTGGTGGTTGGCCTTCCAACGAGCTGAAGTACCCGAAGGTTGCTGAGTACGTGCGTAACGAGTGGATGCGACGTGGCGGTCGAGAGAGTGCCGCGGCATCAAGTTCAGCTTACACAGTTCATCCTCATAGTGGAGGCCGAGGTGACAAGTGGAAGGGTGCCAAACAGGGCACCAAGAAGGGTGACAAGAAGGGGGAGTACTTCAACTGCGGCAAGGAAGGCCACTATGCACGCAACTGTCCCAAGAAGAAGCGACACCGGTTACAGCGGGGTGGGAAGAAAGACGAGCAGGCCCTCATGGCGTACAACTCCACAAACTTGAAGGATCAGGGAGTTGCCGTCATTGAATCCAGATCAGGCCACCACGCGCAATACAACAAGGCGGCATTTGTCACCTACTGTGCCTCGGAGAGACGTATGACGGTGGCCAACGGTAAAACAGAGGTGGCTACCGATGAGGGTAACGTCCGCATTGAGTCCATTCTGGATGGCAAACCTGTCACGAGCACAATCCACGATGTCCTCCACATGCCCAACTTTGGGGCGAACCTGCTCTCCGTCATCCGCCTTACCGACAAGGGATTTGAGGTGCTCTTCACAGAGAAGGAGTCCGTCATCCGCAAGGAGGGCAAAGACAAGGCTATTGCACGCGCCAAGAGAGTGGATGACTTGTACCTGCTACGCGCAAAGATCATCGGTAGCCGGGCGGGGTCCAACGCCGCCAATGTCGCAATGAAGGATGAAGGAGACCTGTACCTGTGGCACCGCCGACTTTGCCATGTTTCTCCATCGACAGTGAAAGAGATGGCAAAGAGAGAGGTGGTGCCGGGTCTCCAAATTTGTGGCCTTGATAGAACCAAGGAGACCGTGTGTGAGCCATGCGTTATCGGCAAATCAACGCGGCAGCTATTTGTGGCAAAGGGGATGTCTGCATCAACAAAATTGGTAGTGGTACACACAGATGTGCGTGCACCACTTGAGAGCTCCATCGGCGGAGCTGGCTGCTTCCTCACCTTCATCGACGACCATAGCCGCAAACTGTACCTCTAACTCACGAAGCGGAAGAACAAATTCCTTGCATGCCTGCAAGAGTTTGTGGCAGATGTGGAGCGGGAGACAGCGTTGAAGGTGAAGGCGTTCAGGAGCGACAACGGTGGCAAATATGCGGGCTGCCTTGGGTGGATGAAGAGCAAAGGGATTGAGTGGCAGAAAACAACTCCACAGTCCCCGTAGCAGAATGGCTTCACTGAGAGAGCAAATCACACAATCCTTAACATGGTGCGATCAATGTTGAGCGACGCCGGCCTTCAACAACGGTATTGGGCGGAGGCGGCACGGACAGTGGCATACACAATGAACCTTATACCGACCAAGCCGTTGAAGGACAAGGAGAGCAAGGCGTGGAGGAAGCCGGCAGTGGGTCACCTCCGCACGTTTGGTTGCATTGCACATGCGGTGGTGCATGCACGTGAAGGGCGGAGCAAGCTGGCCCCACAAACCAGCCGGTGTTTTTTCCTTGGATATGAGAGCGGAAGCAAGGCGCACCAGCTCTTTGACCCAAGGAGGCAGCAGATCGTGCGGAGTCATGACGTCACGTTTGACAAGAGAAGCCGTTGGACGGACAAGGAGGCAGGTCTCTCCAAGATGGGGGAGTGGTTGCCACTCCTTGAGGGGAGGATGCCAGAGGACGTGAATGAAGGTGATGTCCTCGCTGGAGCACCAGCCAGAGAGGATCGCCGAAGCGATGGGCGAGCGGCAGAATTTATATCAGCCAGTTCGGATGAGGAATCCGAAGCACCGGAGATGGACATGGAGGCAGGGAGTCGACTGATGTCTCCAAGGTCTCCGAGAGAGGGGGAGCAGGCGCTTGGAGAGGATGGCACCAAAAGGACACAGCAACAACAAAAACCGCCTCAAGACCCCCGCACGAGCAGCCATGTGTGAAGAAGGACAAAAAGGTACGATGCCGACAAGGGCATCTGGATTGGGTTTACACAAGCCTTCTTTACACAAGAGGAGCCTCAATCGGTGAAGGAGGCACTGCAGTGGAAGGATGGGGCTGAGTGGGAGGGAGTTATAAAATCTGAGCTTGCCTCCCACGAGGAGAACGGCACTTGGGAGCTGGTTGACCGACCACAGAGCGAGAAGATTATCGGCTCCAAGTGGATCTTCTGGAAGAAGCTCACGAAGGAGGGGAAGGTGGAGCGGTACAAGACGCGGCTGGTTGCAAAAGGGTATGCCCAGAGAAAAGGGGAGCACTGCAATGAGACCTTCGCACCAGTGGCCAACTTTGCCTCCATCTGCACTATCCTCTCGGTTGCAGCAGCACGCGACTACAAAATCCACCAAATGGACGTCAAAACTGCGTTCCTCAATGGTGACCTGGACAAGGAAGTCTATATGGAGGTGCCGGAGGGCGTGGATGCACCGCAAGGGAAGGTGTGCCAGCTTCGCAAGGTGCTCTATGGACTGAAGCAAGCTCCGCTCATGTGGTACCTAAAAATGGACAGTTTCAAGGGTGAGCTTGGCTTCAAGCGCTGCGAGGCACATCACAGTGTGTACATGCGTAAGCAGCCGGGGCTCCACCAAATTGTCGTCCTCTATGTGGATGACCTTATCCTTGTATCTTCGGATGAGGGGCAGTTGAAGAGCCTGAAGAAACATCTTGGCAGCCGGTTCAAGATGACGGACATGGACGAGCTTGACTACTACCTAGGAATTTCCATCAAGAGGGACCGCAAATTACGCACACTGGAGATGGGGCAAGAAAAATATGTGCAGGAGGTGCTCCGCCACTACAACATGGAGGACTGCAACCCCATCAGCACGCCTATGACAACGACATGTGAGTTGAGCTCAAGCATGGGCCCGAGCACGGAGTACGAAAAAGAGAAGATGGCTGGAGTACTGTGCCAGTTTGCAGTTGGCAGCATAATGTATTCCATGGTGGCAATGCGACCTGATCTTGCCTTTGCTGAGGGACAAGTGAGCCGCTATGTTGCTGATCCAAGGCCGCTACATTGGCAAGCAGTCAAGAGAATCTTCCGCTACTTGAAGGCGACGACACAGTCGCGACTTGTGTTCGGAGGAGGAGCCTGGACTAACTCCCTTAAGTTGATTGGCTACTCTGACGCTGACTGGGCAGGTGATGTTGATGAACACAAGTCAACATCGGGCTATGTTTTTGTGCTTGGTGGTGCAACGATGTCTTGGGCAAGCCGGAAGCTTGACTGTGTGGCGCTATCCAGCACTCAGGTGGAGTATATTGCGCTCGCGAAAGCCGCAAAGGAGGCGCTATGGCTGCGGCGATTACCCAAGGAGATAAGGGTGGCGCAGAAGAAGCCAACGGCACTCAACGTTGACAACATGAGTGCCACCAGCCTCATCAAGAACCATGTGCTACATCAGAGGACCATGCACATAGAGATCCGGCATCACTTTGCATGAGACCTCATTGCAAAGGGTGATGTGGTGCTTGTGCACTGCGGCACAAAGCACATGCTTGCTGATTCCATGACAAAGGCGCAACCCAAGGACAGGCATGATGCTACTTGCATGGAGCTTGGGCTTTCTCAAGCCGCTTGAGTTGCAGGTTAGACATAAAAAACTGCAATGGGTGATGCGCAAGGGGGAGATTGTTGGACTGATGCTCCTCACCATGGCAGGAGTGACTCCAAAAAGGAACACCAAAAAGACAAGCCAAGGTGGCTTAGTGGTTAATGGTGTCCACCTATAGAGGCAGGGGCCCGGGTTCAAGTCCCACAAGATCAATTTCTGCCCTGCCTCAAGGGAGGTGGAAAATAGATGCCAGGAAGCTAGCTCAACCTCTAGAATTCCTCCTTGAGTTTCTCGAAGGCTAAGTGAGGGTCCAGGAAGGTTCCACATCTTCTAGAAGGGGTGACTTTTCTTACAAGGCATCTAGAGGTGTCTTGGCCTTCTGGATACCTTCCCTCCTACTAGAAGCAAGCTGAGGAATCTAGGAAGGGGCAGAAGCTTCTAGAGGAAGGAAGGGATGCCTTCCTAGGTGGGAAAAGGGACAGCCTACCAAGGGCCACTCTAGAAGCCATAGAATCTGCTAGGAAGCTTCAAATCTGGCATGCTTTGGTGTTGTGGAAAGCTTAGATCAGTGGCAATAAAATACCATTGTTTGTGAGCCTTGAAAAAAACTTCATTCCCAGTCAACTGAGGCCAATACTATTGCCTCGCTCTCTGACAATTTTTTCCTGCCATCATTGGAACCAGTTGCCTCCACAGTTTCAGTCTTTCCAAAAATAGTTGGTGGTGTGAACCAGCCACTGCTAGGGACCCTCCAGCGTGCACACTCACCCTCAGGCCAACACATCCCATCCTGGTACATGCACAAATAGAGAGCAGGCTAAGCTCAAGAGCACAGACAAAGAGCACAATGAAAGTGTACAAGGGACTAGACATACCTTCAAACAGCACATACCTAACTCCCTGGACAGGCAACGACTAACCAAATCCTGTGTGAACAGACCGAAAGGACGAAATGCGACTTATCACAAGGAAATCACTTTGAAGACAAGTCATGTGACGGGTGACACTGGAGCCGATGATCCAGGTGCCACGCGGCTCACGGTCAGTCTTCAACAATGAAAAACATGCCACGTAACACTATTCCTCTACTAGAAGTGAGACAGAGGACTCGAGACAATGACGAACAACACGGACCTTTGACTGGCCAAGCAAGTGGATACTGTCTGTTCCATCCTCATCATGAGCAGACTAAGCTCTCCCACAAGTATCATCATGAGAAACAAATACATTAGGAAAATCTGTCAAGGGACCACCCAGTTGTGACAACACACTCACACCTCCCTGAGTATGAAGTGCCAGCAACTAACAAAGATCCACAATCGTGCGATCCCAAGGGTCCATATCACCACTCTTGCTTGGTGAAGTGGTTGCGTTTGCTATGGTCGTGGGCGCGGTGGGATCCGTCCATGTGTCATCAGAGAATATCCACTACATGTGTGCCACCTGGAGGCCGCGAATGATCCAAGGCCAATCAAGGGGATGTTCAAACTCCGTGTCGTAATGAGCGTCCCCACACTTGTAGCCTATAGCCTCCATCACAAGAGTGATGTTACCCTGGCGGTCGCCCTGTGGCTAGTGATTTCCTAGCATCAGTCTCGTCATACTCTGCACACGTTCCGCTCGGATCACAGTGGAAAGTTCTTAGGCAAGATGGATGCTTACTTTGCTGAGTACGGTGTCTTACACCAGCTCCTTGCTCCTGCTACACCATAGCAACATGGTGTGTTCGAGTGTTCGCGGCGGACCATGGATGATGCAGTCTACACCATGTGGTCTGATTACAGTCTTTTGGAGTCCTTTACATTTGACAAATTCTCCTACATGATGTGGGTCTTGAACTGCATATAGCATGGTCCTCTTCTAGACAATTTCACGCCGTACGAGCTATGGTCCGATCATTGCACGGCTTTCCATCTTGCTTGTGTTTGGGGCTCCCTTGCTTGCGTTGAGTACACCAAAGACCATCAAGGGTCCAAGGCCTAACCTTAGGGTTGCATGTGTGGCATCCTCATGATCTCCCTGCGGTTGAAGGCTTGACGCTTTTGGGAACCCTCTTTCCATCAGATTCTTGAGTCTTGAGATACTCTCTCAGGATTTAGAGATGAGGCCTGCTGCATGTGAGGATGAACTGAAATTCATCCATGACCACGATGTCTATGAGCTTGTGGACATCCTTCCTGGATGGAGGGCTATACACGCCAAGCGGTTTTTTTGCAAGAAAATCAATCCTGATGGCACATTGGACCAATACAAGGCTCACTTGATGGCCAAGGGGTTATCATAAGTTGAGGGTGTGGATTTCACTGACACCTTTCTACTTGTTGGCCCCATGACTACCACTCATGCTCTGTTTAGGGTTGTTGCTCACCATGAATGAGAGCTACACCAGATGATGTTTTCCATCATGTCAGTCTAGAGGAGGAGATATACATTGTCTAATAATTAAGGTTTGTGGTCGGTGACAAAATCTGGCCCTAAGGCAAGGCCTGATACGGCTTGGAGCAGTCATCGCGTTGCTGGAAACAAGAGATAACTGGTATACTATCACATGACGAGTATGTGTAGAGTGACGCCGACCCGTCCCTCTTTCTTAGACTTATAGCTGAGAGCTTCACCGCCATCTTGGTACACATGGAAGACCTACTAATTGCATGTCCTTGCATGGAGGTCGTGAACGAGGCCAAGGCAGCCCTTCGGGATAACTATGGGATGAAGGACATTGGTCCACCAGTTGTGTTTCTCAAGATGGATATCATACTTGATTGGTAGCTGTGGACACTCGTGCATCATCAGGCATGTTATGCTCACGTTGTGGAGGAGGGGTTTCCTGACCTCCTTGGAGACGTTTTACAGTCTCCACCCCTATCACACCTGACGAGCAGGATGTTTACCCTGTACTTGTGCCTCATTGAATCTCTGATGTACTTGGCCACTACCACACGACCCTATCATGATTTGTGTGTGTACTCAAAAAGGGTGACTTTGAGTCTATCACCGCTTATTGGAACCGTGTACATGATCGTCTTCGCTTGCTCAGTAAGAGTTGTCCACCTCCCCTAGCGACTCTCCTGACCATTGGAAACGGCACAACTTTCGACTACGTGAAAATCCTCGTTGAATTTGACCTCAAGCTTGTAGAGGTCATGGCGCCCTAGGGCACTCTGATGTCCTGGTTCTATTCCCGGTCCCTATCATGGGGTGAGGTAATTCAGGACATCCACCTGCATCGTGCAGATAAAGACGCACTAGTAGAAATTAGCTACGCCTCACCTATGCCTCAGTCATCTGGAACTTCTTGTGCAGCCAAAGCTCCGCGTGGTGCTAGCCGCGACAGAGGGGGACGTGGAAAGAAGGAGAAGGGGAAGATCGAGCAGCCATCAGACAATAGCTCCTCCCGCAGGAGCTCTGTTGTCGGGCACAACTGTGGCATAACAGGTCATGGTTGGTACACCTTTCCCACTCCCCCTGTGAGGTCTTGTGCCATCAGCACGAGGCATCCTGAGTGTGAGCAGCGTCGTGGTACCGTTGCAGCCACCACTACCTCTACAGTTGGTGCCTCCTCCTCTTCCTAAACAGCCGCCTCCTCTTGTACATATGTGTTCAGTCATTTTGATACTTTTCATCAAAGCGCACTTATCGCTGGTTGTAAACTACTCAAACGTCTCAAACCGTGTTTTGCCTCACAACTACTGCATATTCACCATCTATGCTCCATTTGGCACAATACTTTGTATGAGAGGGCAGTGATGCTAGAGAGGCATCTAACTTCTTTACCCATCCAGAGGCAAACCTTGTACAAGCTGTGAGCACATCCTGCACGTCAAGACTTTACAAACCTTGCGACTATGACGTGAAGCAAGCGAGCGCATCCAACAACCAGTAGTGATTCTTCGGTGACAATTTTGGCGATGGAGGAGCAGAACGTGCCTAAGCATGCCAACCTTGAAGCGGCAGCAAATGTTGGCGTGGCAGACTATGTGGCAGTCGGGTCAACCACAACGGCTCTAATGACAAACCCGGACACAGATCCGACTACGGTAAACTAGCTGCCCTCACTGGCAACCTCGACATCGGTAGCGGGAACAACAGGTGGCACCGGATGACAGGCGTACATCAATGAGGAACTGGTGAGCCACATCTCCATGCTCATGGGGATCAACAACCATCTCCTCCAAGAGCTGAACATCGCGATGGAGGCTCTTCGCATTGCAAGTGCACAAGAATTGGTGCTCGTCGAGAGAAACACGCAACTCTTGAGTGAACCCAAGATTCGGTCGGCCCCTCCTGATCCGTTTGATTTTTAAGATTCCAAAGGACCGACGACATGGATGTGGATAACGAGCTTGGAGGTATACTTCACTGCTGTTGGGGTCAACAACGATTGTCCTCCGGATGGGTATATGGAGGAAAGGTCGTTGTCGAAAGATTGCAAAAATGGAGACTCCAAGAACCACTACGACTACAAGTGAGGGACTTGTGGGATGTAAGGCTCTGGAGGTCATGTCCAATGAGTGATCAACAAATCATTCTCGGACGCGATTTCCTATACTAGAACCATGCAAAAATTGAGTGGAACAGTGGCAATGTCTACATGGAAGTCAACGATGCCAAGTGACAATGCGCATGGGGTGGAAGACGATAGTAGAAGCAGCAGAGGTGGAAATAGTAAAGGAAACCACAGTGATAAAGGAGCGACAACCAGTGCAGCCGATACCGCTCAACGTGGCCAAGTACTGTATCTGATGAGGGGCTCATCTTGAGCAAATGGAGGAAGCGGAAGTGACATCAACTGACTCATCAGCCTCAACGGCCTACATGAGCCTTATCGGCCTCATCAACATCAACAAAGTTTGCGATGGTTCTTCAGGAGTTTGCACCTCTCATCCGAGAGTTTGCGGACGTCTTCCCCAACGAACTCTCAAAAACCCTACCACCTCAAGGTGATATTGACCATCACATCACGCTAAAGTCGGGAAACGATCCACAGTTTGAGGGTCCTATCGGACGAGCAATCATGAGCTAACCTAGCTGAAAAATCAACTCGACGAGATGCTCGGTCAAGGATTCATCTGCCCATCCACGTCATCATACGCCACACAAATACCATTTGTGAAGAAGGAAACTGGCAAGATGCAGATGTGGGTGGACTACTGGGCGTTGAACGATGCTATCATCAAGAACTGCTACCCTCTTCCCCGTACAGACAAAAGTTTTGACCAACTCCGAGAAGATCGAATATTCACCAAAATTGACTTGCGTAGCAGCTATCACCAGATACATGTGGCAGACGCCAACATCAAGAACATGGCATTCTGAACACGCTACGGGAATTTCGAGTTCACAGTCATGTTGTTCGGACTCACGAATAATCCGACGATGTTCATGGTTGTAATGAACAACATTTTCAGCCCATACCTCGACGATTTCGTTATAGTATACTTCGAGGACATTCTGGTGTAGAGCAGAACTCTTGAAGAGCACAATGGACATCTCCAAAAATATCTCAAAGTTTTACAAAGAGATTGTTTTTGGAAAACACTTGGAGTGTGACTTCGGTCGTTGTTTGATTTAGTGTTTGGGTCGCATCATCAACAATGGACAGATCGCCATGGATCCGAAAAAAGTTGCAGCAGTCACTCATTGGCCAACGCCAACCAATATCCGAGACGTTCAAGTTTTTCTCGGCTTCTACAAGTATTACTGTCATTTTATACGGGGTTAAGCCAAGATTCAATGCCACTCTCTGATCTCACTCAAAAAGAAAATGAATGGTGGTGGGGAGACAGCAAACACGAAGTGTTCACCACTTTACCGAACACTCTGACCTCCCTGCCAACCCTGTGATGAGCGGATCCAATTGTCAGCTACGTCATGACTACGGATGCCTCCGATTGAGCCATTGTCGCGGTTCTCCTACAGGATCATGAAAAAGGGCAGCAACCGGTCGCGTACATGTCGAGAAATTTGTGTGGAACGGAACTCAACTACATCATAGACGAGAAGGAGATGCTGGCGATCATACACGCATTTAAGACATGACGGTGCCATCGTGGATGCCGCCGATGTGCCATACACATCGACCACCATGCGCTGATGTACTTGACGATGCAATCGAACCTCAATCGGCGTCAAACCCGATGGATGGAGTTCCTCAAATCCTAGTTCGACTACGATATTGAGTACCTGCCGAGCAAAATCAACCAAAGAGACACACTCAGTCGTTGACCACACTTGATGGCTGAGGCAACGACACTTGAATTACTGCGATACTCGTACCTTGGGCAATTATTCATACAAGGCTACGACGAGCATGACGGATACGACAAGACAAAGTTATGGTAGAACGCACCCTATTGGCGGCGACAATTCACTCTCCAGGTGGTCGTTCCCCCGAATGATGACCTCTGCTGCATGCTCCTCAAGGAGTGTCATGACACTGGTCCGGATGGACATTTTGGAGAGGACGAGACTCTGAAGAAGCTGGCAAAGTATTACTCTTGGAACATGATGCAGACCCACTTGGCCAACTTTTGCAAATCGTGTAACACGTGCCAACCACAAAAATCTCGTCGCACACGGCCACACGAAGTTCTATAACTGCACCCTACTCTAACACAGCCGTGGACCGACATCTCTATGGACTTCGTCACTGGATTACAGGTCACACTCGAGGAACATGACTCAATCCTCGTGGTTTTTGAAAGGTTTTCAAGAATATCTCACTTTCTTCCAACAACCACTGTCACTAGTGAGGGAATAGCACATTTGTTTCTTGACAACATTGTACGACTACACGACGTGCCAAGAACCATCACAAGCGATAGGGAAAGCCGATTCACTAGCTGTTTCTGGCACAAACTGATAACTCGTTACGACTATCGGATCTAGCTTTCAACGGAGTTCTACCCACAAACCGACGGCCAGACCAAGCGGGCCAATCAGACGCTCGATCAACTTCTTTGAACATTACGCAAAATCACACGGGACGGATTGGGCAACAAACCTACCGACTGCCGAAATCGCCTATAACTCGACAACATCCATCGCAATGGCAAAAACTCCGTTCGAAGTTTCATATGGCAAACGTCCCGCCACACCAGCTGGACTTCACAACTTGAGCAACGTTCTCGCGGTTGATGTCCAACACGGCGACTTTTCCACCGTCACATTTTGAACACGACAAACACTCACGAAGACACAAGCGATGATGAAGTGAGCGGTTGACGGATATTGTAACAATGATGTATTTACCACTGGCGACAAAGTACTCCTTCGTTCCACAACCATCAAACTCCATAGAGACGACTGTTCAAAGCTCAAATCCCAATGGTTGGGACCGTTTGAATTGGAGCGCATGCAAACACCCATGGTTGCGCGACTCAAACTCCCCGACACCCCGTAGTGTCGCCCACATTCATTCAAAATAATTACATCATTTCGCCAATAGGTTTGTCAAAAAATTGTGCCGGGTTTTGGCAAATGCCTTCCGAAATTACGAGCTGACTTCGACTTTTCGCCCGGCCTTGGTAGTGAAGAATGAAATGTCAACGTGAGCTCACCTTCTTCATTTGTCGACATACGTACACACGAGAGGCGGCTGAGACTTAGCCTCTCCCATTGACGAGCCTATCCCTACTAAAATTGTTGGACTTTCGGCTAGAAGTAGGGAAGTGCGAGGTTTGGAGAGCCGATCCGTATTCTTGCTAGCTGTTGAGCCAGGCGAGTGGACAAATATGACAGTTCGAGATTTCCCAATTAAGGTAGTTGGACGAACCCTTTATAAATTCAGAATTGGTCATTTTGGGTGAGTTTGGGTGTCACTTTATTCGAAACTGAAAAGTGAACAAATGGGCGACAACACGGTATGCACGTTCACGAGATGTTCCATACCAGCAGACATGAGCACTATTGGGACCCCAAAGATAACTTCACCGGCAGAGATGTTGTGATGTGAGTCCTCTACGTCTGTTTTCATAGCTTACTAAGACCACTCGGCCATGTCCATGATCATGTAGATCGTTGATGCGGACCTTGCTAGCGCCGGAGCACCGACGTGTGGTGGCTCCACCCACCAACAGCTGCCACACAGCTGCCAAAATGTATCAAGTGCTTGTTGGGATGCTTTGCAATTTTCTATAGTCGCTAGAGTTTTCTCGGTGGACTGGCTCCTAAGCCGACTTGCATGTTTTGCATTGTCTGTCCAGTGATTGATGCTGGACCTGTGCGTGTGACCAGTCGTAGCGTCTGGCTCAAGATTTTTCATTTCTAGGTTCAAGCGATGTTGCGTTTGGATACCTGTGCACATAGTTACGGCCAAAACTGTGGTTTAGGAAAAATTGACATTGTCGCATGCATCACCCGCTGTGCGTCATGGAAGCTAGTCATGCTGTGTACTCGTCACTTGTCATTTCTCTGTACATTACTAAGCTATTGAAGTTCATGAGACTTTGAGCGTCTCCCTAGCATAACACTTGCTGTTTCTTGCACTTGCTTGCTTGGTAGTGCGCCAACTGACTAGATAATGTGCGTACATCAGCAGTAACAAGTCTATGAAGCTTCTTAGCAATTTCTCACGGTTTCAGAGCAGCGAGACCTCTCTCGTTGAGCTGCACAGCAAAGATGGAGCATCAGTACCACCAGTGAGAGTAACATTTGCCGCCATATCATGGAGCCCATCGTGACCGTTTGTCACAGCGACACCACCATGTAATTGCCACCACCTCGCTGGGTGATCTACGGCAGTTACGAGCTCCAGGGGCCACGCGGAGCGGCAGTAAGAGCACCGGGTGGCAGCAGCAGCCGTTTCTGGCTGCCAATTTGTAGAAAAGAAGGGAGAATCAGCTCGCAACAGCTTGCGACGCCAGCAACGAGCATTAGATATAGCGTTTTATGTTTTGTGCAGGTTTCGCCCGTGCAAAACATATAAGACCCTAAATCATAACGGGGGGTTCGTGGGGCGAAGAAAAATCTGAAAGAAGGGGCATCGCTCGATCGCGATCTCGCGAGGGAGCAAGGGTCGCGATCGAGCGACGGTCACATGACCCTCCTCATCCTGCTCAATCTGAACGCATGTCGCTGATTGAGCATGGCTAGGGAGGCCCGATACCTTAGTTTTTTCTTAAGGTGCTGGATATGGCAGACATGTATTTCCGCTGGTGGACATAGCAAGGTGAAATCCTTCGGGTGTGCGGATATCCTGCCTTTTTTGCTCTATCCATACCAATATTAGTATACGCGGGTATGCCAATTCAATAGTGCGCGCGGTTAGGGTATCCGAGGATATAGTCTTTTCGGTCTTTGCACACTGGGCAAAGCTGCCGTAAGTGCCACGTCCGCTATGTTTGCTACGTTCGCCACGTTTACAACTTTCGCCACGTTTGCCACGTCTGCCGCTCTTGCCACGTCCGCCACGTTTGCGACGTCCGATGTTTTTGCCACGTTTGCTATGTTTGCCACGCTTGCCTCGTCAGCGGCGTTGTCCTCACCAGCTGCATCATCCCACAGAAGGGGCATGAGAAGCCGCTGCATTAGCGGCTGATGGGGCAGCCGCCACTGGAGCCACCGTTGCCGCTGCTGCTGTGCCTTGTACCCCTAAACGTCCACTGCACGCATCGCAATGAAACGCCAGCAGAAGCGGGGAAGAAACCCGAGCGAGGAAGCAAGCAGACGCTCAATCCTTCAGATGCGAGCGCAAACAATTTTACGAAGGATGATGGCTGAAATGCGCATGTCAGTGTCAGTGTCAGTGTTGTCGGTCTGCTTCTCTGTGCTTCTCCATTTCTTCCGATCGACAACGGCTACTGAAGCTCCTGGGCCCCCAGTAGGTATGNCTCCTCCTCCTCCTCCTCCTCCTCCTCCTCCTCTTCCTCCTCCTCGTCCTCGTCCTCCTCCTCCTCCTCGTTGTCCTCCTGCTCGTGCTCCTCCTCGTCCTCCTCGTCCTCCTCGTCCTCGTCCTTCTCGCCCTCCTCCTCGTCCTCCTCGTCCACCCCCTCCTCCTGATCTTCCCCTTTGTTCTCGTCCGCCTCCTCCTCCCCCCTCCCCCCCATCCTCTTCTGCATGCTTCCTCCCCTTCACCCATGGGGGCCCCTTGCCCCACGGATGGAGTGTTGCCACGTCCATCCAATCCAAGAAGAGTGCCACCCATGGCAAATCCTTCTACCCAATTTCGGCAAAGCTACCATGCCACCACCACATGCCCTTTGTTCTCCACTCAACAGTCTCCTCCAGCACTCTCCCAGCGCACGCATGTGTCCGCGCCTGTGGCACTATCCCAACCCGTGTCTGTCAGGTAGGGATCCTCCCTTGCCACAGCGGGCGCTCACTATTCCCTATACTCATAA
>SZWC01005365.1:30276-49794 GCA_023375785.1 Penium margaritaceum | reverse complement strand
CTCCCCTTCCTTCTCCACTCTCCTAGTCACTGTCTTCGCTATCCCCATCTCAACTGTTTTCTTTCTCCAAACTTGCTCCTCTGTTCCTGCACTGCACACACTCTCTATCTCCCCCCTTCCTTGCTGCCCCTCACAGCCAAGCATCTGTTCAACCGGGCGGCTGTGTTTGTGGCGGCGCATGGTGCGGCACTGTCCAACGTGGTGTTCATGCCAACGGGCGCGAGAGTGCTCGAGATGCGCCCGCGCGAGTGGGACGTGCCGCTCTACCGCAGGCTGGCCGAGCGCTCGGGCCTGCGCTTCCACCTGGTGCTCGCCAACGGGACATGGGGCAGCACCATGAGCGTGGACGTGCGTGATGTTCAGCGCGAGGTGGCTGCCATCGCCGGGGAACGCTTGTTCGAATGAACCCAAGCACGCTCATTCGAGTGAACCAAAGCACGCTTATTCGAGTGAACCCAAGCGCGCTCATTCGAGTGAACCCAAGCGCGCTCATACGAGTGAACCCAAGTGCGCTCATTTGAGTGAACCCAAGCACGCTTGTACAAGTGAACCCAAGCCCGCTGGTACGAGTGAACCCAAGCTTGCTAACACAAGTGAACCCGAGCACCCTCGTTCAAGTGAACCCAAGCGCGCTCCTTTGAGAGATATGGAGGGGGAATCCCCAGTCCTCCATGGCCTGCATGGGCTGCAAAAATACGTTTTTAAGGCATGTGGCAAAAGGAGGCAGAGTTGGAAGTGGACTTGCTTCTGATACCACTGCAGGCAGCTTTCCTTCTGCCTGGTGGCGGAGGACACGGTCGACTTGTCCAATGGGAACAAGGGAAGGTCGGTGTCAAGAGCCGCACACTGCAGCTCTGCTGAGGACGACAAAAAACATCGAGTCTTGTCCTGGCGGACGTCTTGCAAACTGCGGCTCATGTTCTGTGCACAAGACAACGAGTTGCACACAATGTGACCAACGGCGGCTCGCTTGCGGCCCAATCATCAGCACTCTGGATTGCGATGAGCTTTTGAACTTGCGTTGCTAGCTGATTGAGGCAGGGTCTGAATGGTGGAAGTCTTAAGCCATGCTGTAGTGCGATGCTTGGCTTCGTCAATTGTGCTTGAAAGATGTTGGTCAAGGTTAACTATGCGATCATGCATTGTTG
Source organism: Penium margaritaceum (assembly GCA_023375785.1). NCBI lineage: Eukaryota > Viridiplantae > Streptophyta > Zygnematophyceae > Desmidiales > Peniaceae > Penium > Penium margaritaceum. Next base: position 48,646 of record SZWC01005365.1, on the reverse strand, counting down.
CGAGTGGGGCGGAGTGCTCGACACATGTTTATCAACACATTTGCGAATAACTGCACAAACATGCCCTCTCAGTATGAGATGCATTGGGATTGCAAGTTGGGAGAGTGGGAAGAGAAGAAGCTTGTGGGAAAATCCCATTGGATCACATGTCGTGGATGTGGAATTTTCACTCAGAATCAAGACAAAGAGTTTGGGGGGGAGGGGGAGTAAGCACCTAAAAATCCGATGAGCGTGCACCTCACTTGTGGACCCACACGAGCGAGTCTACGCCCCCACCCGGGGGTCGAGCCAAACCTCCGGGTATTAGAACCGAGGGCGGCTACTCACCAATGCAAAACCAAAGGCTGACACGGTGGCACCATAAGGATGGGCACCCAATAAATATGGCTTCTCCCCTACAACCCACATGCAAGCATGGACTAGGGCATCCTAACATAAAGACAAGTCATCATCTTATCCCATGTCACATCCTAAGAGAACAGGCTTCCTAGCCTTGCTGTTGCCGACATGGGGACCCATTCTAGTCATTTAGCGCATTAGCAAGCAACTGCTTGGAGAGATTGGTACTCATGTGATCAGCTCCAGTTTTGAGAGACAAATCTCCAAGCGCACTCATGTCACTCAGTCCCCTGACCATGTGCATGAGTGCCTGTGGGACAAGACAAGAGGCCATTCCACATGTGAGAGGCCATGAACTAGACATAACATGTACACTCCCCCATGACCCGCAATCACAGAACCCACATACCCCAATGAGATGTCACATACCAGAATGCACAATCGTTATGGTGGATCCAACATGTGAACAATGAGCACACATCACCTGAGGTCATGGGGTCGTGCAAGCCCGACAGCGAGCACATCGCATATAAAGAGTTTGTTCTGAGTGCCTTCGTAAGAAATTCAGCCCTCTACAACCAGGGTTGCACTATCGCGCTATGTAATAGCGCGGTACACTTGTATTGTTGTATCTGTTGGTTTGTGTGGCTTCTACCCGTCATGACCGATGCCGATGGATTACCCATGTACCCACGTTGGTGGTACATGGTAGAGGAGGGCGTGATGACATGACGGGCCTCCGGAGTGTCCCGAGACTTCTCCAACATCTACGACAGCGGCGGCGAGATGCGGTCGATGCGTTCCGGCAGCCTTGTTCACTTGTCGGGAGCTAGGAAAGCTTTCTCGGTGAGTTGAGACCCGCGCACGCAGTGGTGTCTACCGGTGCGACGAGGAGACCCGGCGCTGTCGTAGATGCTAGAGAAGTCTCGGGACACTCCGGAGGCCCGTCGTGTCGTCACGCCCTCCTCTACCATATACCACCAACGTGGGTATAGGTGTGGTCACTGCGCATTGCCTGTTGTGACCGTAGCGACAGAATCTGCACTTGCGCTGGGCCGTGGTGCCCGAGCGTCAGCTCAGGCAGATTCAGACGATACGGCGTCAGCAGATGACGTGGAGTCTGCTCAAGACATGGCATTCAAGGTAGAGACTTGTTTGTCATTGAGCTCGACTTCCACGTTTCGGCTGGATCCAGATCGTCCGCAGCAGCAGGTTACATTAGGAGGAGCGCACGCATGATGTCCCTGGGCGGTGCCACTCGCGGCTCCGACCGGTGGCGGCCCGGCGGTGGCATAGGAGTCTCGTCCAGATCGAGGTGCATCTACCGAACTTTTGGGGGAGAGTGTGCAGCAGACTCACACCAGTCCGGCGCACGTTGGAGTGCTTGGGACGTCCATGTCATCGAGGTCGACATCTACACAAGGGCAAGAGCTGGACTTTCTGTAGCAGCAGGTTGCATCAGGAGGAGTGCAAGTCCCACGTGCCTGGGTGGAGCCACTCGCGACTCCGACCGGTAGCGGCCCGGTGGTGGCACAGGAGGACTGTGCGGATTGGGATGCCCCATATTGATTTCCGGGGGTGTTGGCGCACGAGACTCACACCAGCCAGACAGCGGTCGCAGTGCATGAACAAAGTCGGTCGGCTGGTCTTTCAAAGGTTTAGGCATTCTTGCGAGAACGGTTCTGAGAGATGTCACTGTGACATGTGCTGCAGCAGACACAGCAGGTTCCACCGTGTCATCTGCGCTACCAGAGGACCAGCTTTAGCGTGAGGAGTCGCCCATGTTCCCAGAGTCTACGGGCTCCCGTACAAACGACAGACCAGTGACATACATGACGGAGTCAGATGGTGGTCCTCACTCCATTATCGAGCAGAAGGCAGTGACCAGCCTTCCCGGCAAGATGGTGTGTGAGCGCCAACTGCACTTGCTGGTCACCTTAACAGGCATTGTCAAGCCGGAGTCCTGCACACCTGTGTCCACTACGGCGGCAGTCGAGGAGACTGGAGTAGATCCGTGCACGCGGATGGAGTCACCTTGTCAGCAGGAGCTGAGTTCTGCCCTCTTGTGTTCACCTATTGGTGACCCTACAAATTACATCAACAGAGAGAGTGGCACTACCTGCACAGACGACATCTCCACATGCTCCACAAACTCTGACGACTCCTTCTTCTCCTTCTCTTTCGTCATGCGACCCCTCATTCCTCCTCGTATGAGAGACACGAGCTGTGGTGTGGATGCGACACCTACAGCTGCATCCGATGTTCTGACCTCTCAGCATATTTTGATTGGTGGACCCCCAGGAGGATGCAGCAGCACCGGCTCCATCGTCTTCAGTAGCAGAGATGCAGATGGAGCTGTACTCACGAGTTCTGCAGTCTACAAGTGCAGCATCCAGTGAGGCAGAGTTTATCCTACACGAGGCAGACATGGGTCACCTCCACATGTTTGAGGTAGATTACGGTGACCTGCAGGAGCGTGTAGTGATGCTGCAGCGGAAGGTGATGGCAGCGCATGAGCGATTCTCAGAGGAGGGGAGCACCAGTAGTAACGGCACCAACTTTCTACTACCAGGATCTTGCACACCCATACTCAGGGAGGATCCTATGGTAGCTCTGAGTATGAAATTCAATGGAGACACTACCACATGAAAGTTGAGCGTGCCTTCAGTTTTCACCATCATTGTTCTTGTCGACTCCATCATCGCTCCTCCTTCTGCTGCTGCCATCACGCACATTCATCCACACGACTACGCTGATCCATCGTCACCTTCCTCCATGAGTGGTGATCTGGTTTGTCGCTCCAACCCTCCTCTTTTGGCGGTTTACCCCTGTGCCTTAGGGTGCTCTATCCCACCTCGGAGGCCAGTCTCACCACTTCATCCATGCTTGCGTACTACACGTCCACTTCCTTTCCTCCGGCGTACACAGCTGCATCACGGTAGAGCAGAGAGAGGAGAGACTTTGAGTTGGGACCCTTGGCAGTCACGCGAGGACTGGTACACTCTAGGTGATACAGGGGCGACGTGAGGAGTCGTAGTCGGAGACACCACTTTGTCTTTTAGGGTGGGAGCCGACTCGTACGTGACAGGGAGATTTATCTCTACATGATCGAGAGACCACATGATTCATCGCCCAGGATCTGTTCAGCTACAGCATCATCATCTCCATCAAGGACATTCTTTGCCAGGTTCATCTGTCCAGGGGGAGTACTGTATGGACCTCGACGTGACGTACCGTCACGGAAGATGCATGGCGAGGGGTCCATGCTCTGCTATGAGCATACTACAGAAGCCATCGTGTGGCTCATGCCACGCGCCTGCATAGCTGCAGGTGTATGGTAGCACTTCCTTAGTCGAGACCCGGACACTTGGTCGGTTGTACCAGTGTCACGAGGAGACCATGTGATCGTGTTTCTTGGTGTGTGGCCATACTACATCTGGCATGTGCCTGCTAACTGGTTTGTTCATAGTGGTCGAGACCTAGACACGTGATGAGTTGCAACCGTGTTACGAGGAGACCCCCTATCATCTTGTGTGTTGATTGATGGTGGTATTGTGGTTGGCATACAGACACCTGTTGGATTGCTCGTAGTGGTCGAGACCCGGGCACTGGTACCGCAAGTGTCACGAGGAGACCCTCTCGCCGTCTGACATGTGTGTGATGTGCATTACATTGGTTTGCGTGCGTGTGCATGAATCTTCTCAGGGTCTAGACCCGCACACTTGGTATGATGTGCCAGTGTCGTGAGGAGACCTTAGATGGACAGCAAATGTGTTTGTGTGTGTGTGATTGACCGGTGCAGACCGTGGTTTTGCATACGATGTTGTTTAGTACCTTAGCTTATGTGGGTGTTCTCAAGTTGACGACCATGTCAGCCAGGGGGGGTGTTGGTTTGTGTGGCTTCCACCCGTCATGACCAATGACAATAGATTACCCATATGCCCATGTTGGTGGTATATGGTAGAGGAGGGCGTGACAATAGGACGGGCCTCTGGAGTGTCTCGAGACTTCTTCAGCATCTACGACAGCGCCAACTGGACGCGGTCGATGTGTTCCGGCAGCCCTGCTTGCTTCTCCGGAGCTAGGAGACTTTTCTCAATGGGTTGAGACCCGTGCACCCGGTGGACTATACCGGTGCGAAGAGGAGACCCGGTGGCTGTAGTAGTGCTTCCGATGTTCGGAAAGCCATGCGTGATGTGTAGACGCTGATTCCAAGATTTTCTAGAACTGCGCGTATTTTCTCGGTGGTCGAGACCCTAGCACTCGGAGAGCTATTCCGGTGCCTTGAGGAGACTACCGTTGATTGTTATTGTGGTGTATGCAGTATGTTCTCCCCGCTCGCTCATTTGGGTTCAGTGGGGGTGACGGGGCCCGGTGCTGCTAGCTGTCGACGCCCCTACATAAGCCTACCAGGGGGTCATTTGCACTTCTTTCTTGTTCTTTCATATTGTGCATTCTAGACTTAGCCAAATTCTTGCCGTTTTGCATTGCACTCACACACACAGCTCATGTTCGCTTTTGCATGAGCCTGCATGCCCTAAATATTTCCAACTGTATCTTAGTTCCATGGGAGGTTGGTACCGATACCGGTAACGCTCCCATGGTAGGATCAGTACTGGTTTAATACAATGGTACATACAGTGTACCCCGGCACACGTGTAATACACAACATGCAAATCACAAAACTAGATGCACCACGGTAGTCTATTGCACATGCATTTTGGGACTAGTGGACTTGGTGGATAAGCAAAGAACTTTACGTTGTCTCAACATAACAAGCATGCCGTGAAGGAATAAACTTGAGAGGAAATTGTAGACATGTTGTAGAAACAAAGAAGCAGTTTCGACGAAGAGGTAGACTCAAATTGCAATGTGCCTTCTAAAGCTAGGCACAAGAGAAACATGAAATACATTTAAATGTTTATCGACTGTAGTAATGGGGTATCGATAAAGGGAGAGGGTGGCCTTTCAAAGCGCGAGAAACAGGGGGGGTACCTTTTCACATCCGTCAGGGGCTAGCGATGCAACGATCAGATCATCAACAGACCCAACCTTGAACTTCGGATGGAGTCTCGATGCCTTTCTCGCGCGGACCAGCTTGTTCACTTGTCGTTTCGATCCATCAAGGGCACGTTTTGAGGATACTTTCCCTACCAGTCAATCAACCCTATTCCTGTAACTTTTAGTAGAATAGCATCCCTATCATTGCAATATGGTGAAGACCGCGTTTGAAGAAGCCATAGCATGCAAGCATGAACAACATTTTCTGACCATGGAAACATTGGTGCATAATGTAATGAGAGAAACATTATTTCAGTTCTGAGTTACGAATTGTAAGTCAGACCTGAAAGATGTCTATATCGCAACGTACGGCATAGACATCTTGAATCTATAATAAGGGTGAATCCTACCATGGGGACAAAGTTTCCGCTTTGTATGATCCTATAGCAGCTCCCATCCTATGATCATGATCCTATAGCAGCTCCCATCCTATACGATAAGTCGACAAAGTTTCCGCTTCAGTAGCTTGCTGCCACCATAGCAATCTACATGTGGCATAGAGGCATCCAACTGCATGGTGCTTCAACGACAAGCCTTTCCGCTATATGAGGACCTCGCACAACATTGCGGAAGGACGACAAAAGGCGGACATGACCCCACGTCAAAGGTGGGGTCGAAGTGGGCATCTCGCATAGCTTTATCCTTATAATAAATGTTCACCTTGCAACAATGTTTGAAATTAGACAAATGGACACAAGAATTAATGTTGGCTAGAACTCTTGAACAACAATGAAATGCCGTCAATTTTCATTGAATGAACGCCATTGTTTTCTTCCACAACGAAAAGATGACTTCTAATATGTCCTCATCGGTCGACACTTTGTCATTGTCGGTGGTGTGTTGCATTCCTGTTCACTCACATTTTGTACCACGCTAACGTTACAAGTTCAACAACGAAGCTTTTACTTTATCTCTACCATGGTACTATACCGCGGTAGACTACCGTAATACAAAAGAGGGGTACCCTTCCAGGTCAGTACCGATACTGTAACGGTACCGTTCAAAAAATGTTGTACCGTAGTACAGCAGTACCACGGCACAAAAATGTGGTATACCATGGTACCAGAAACACCGCCATCAGCCTTGTCTGCGACCATGTGTCCACCCACACGACCCGGACAATGTCAGCAGCAATGCACTCTCGAAGATTATGAAGCTCCATGTTGATGTGCACAGTGCGAGAGTGGTGCATGCCTTCATCATCAGGAATGGCCTTTGCGCTTTGATTTTCACAGCGCAAGGTGATGTCATGGATAGAAACACACAGTTGCTGGAGCAAGCGGCAATGAAAGACAACTTCACAAGTACCTCCACCAAGTGCAACATATTTAGCTTCTGGTGAGTTTTTTGCCACACAGCCTTGATTGGTGGTTTTCCAAGACATGACAGTCCCCCCAATGAGAGAGATATAGCCTGTTCTACTTCGTGCAATGGTGTCATGTGCCTACTCATTGTCGTTGAAGCCATCCACAATGACTGAGGGTTGTACTCTAAAGTGTAGCCATGTGCGCACTGTAGACAGTGTGTAGCGCACTACACAAAGTGTAGCCTCAAGATGACGCTCTCTGGGACACTGAAAAAACATGGATGATATTTCAGAGGAAAGGGTACATCATCACGAGTAGTGGTGGCAAGGTACGTTATTGAGCCAATCACAGTCAAGTAGCTAGTCACATCCAGAGACTTGAGCAACTTCTGGCTTACTGGGGTCATGGAGGTGGAGAGAGAGGGAGCAGAAGAGAGCAGAGAAGCCAAGCGCCCCACCTGGATGAGAAATTATGCAGCTTATTGAATGTGTAATGTGTGTCGTGGGCGACCGTGCTCAAGCGCCATGCCCAAGAAGGCATGAGCAGGGCCAAAATCCTTCATCTTGTATGCTGAGTGCAAAAGAGCATGTACAGAAGGTGGTGTTGGGAGCGGGATCAGCTGGGGAGTAGTACTCCCAAAGAAGCTCCCCTAGAGACATTTTCCCAAGAGGAGAAAGAGTTTTGCAGGTGAAGTGAGGGGGTGAGCTTTCATTGTCTTTCCGCTGCTATGGAAGAAGGGCACAAGAAAGAGCGGCACTAGGGAGAGACGGGATAGAGGAGTCATCTGCACTTACTACACAGAGGACTTAGTGGACTTAGTGGAGAACATCCCACCATCAGGGGACATCATAGTAGCAGAGGCAGGGACTGTGCGCAAATACTTTACCATAATTTTAGCCACATTGGTGGCCAAACCTTTGGCCTCGAGCCCATTCTGGATTCTTCTTCCATCCAATGATGCGCCGCTCGTACCTCACTAACAGCAGCCTCAAGAGCCTCAGTGGTTTCTTTAGGCTCATCCATGATGAGTGATAGTGCAAGAGTGCTAGTGCCAAGATAATGCAAGTGTGTTGAGGAAGGGAGAGAGTGTGAATACTCACCTGTCTAGCGGTGTGACAGGAGGGAGAAAAGACGAGGCACCACTACGGTGGCCAATGATGCCAGCACAGAGGCAGCAACCAAGAGGCATCGGAGGCCTATGACGGTGGCCCCTGCTATGACTACATAGGCAAACATAATGAAGACGCCTGTGGTCACATGCTGGGTGAGGGTACATGCCGCTCCCATTAGGATGAGAACTGTAGCTGCTTTGGAGATGCGGATAGCGTTCACTGCATTAGAGGTTGTGTCTATTGCAGTGGCGGCAGCAGTGGCCACATAAGAAGAGGCCATCTTCATCTATGTGCCAACGTTGGTCGTAGCTACTGCGAGAAGAGACTGGGATGCTTCTGTCTCCATGTACGCCCTTTTGGCTCTGCTGACTGAAGTGTTTATGGGGGTCCTACTGGCCCTTGCTGTTACACAGGTAGTGGCGGTTGTACCAGTAGTAGCATCAAGAATAGTCCGAGCAAGATCGCAGTGGGAAGGGAGATCCGGCACCTGGCCTGGAACTTCGTGAGCCACTGAAGCTAAGGCAGTGTCACCAACAACGATTGTGTCTGTGTTTGGGACACTGGATCGCAAACCTAGTGGCAGAGACGGCATCCATGGGAGGTCATCAGCTGTGTACACCTGGCAGTCAATCTTGCACTCTTGATCCTATTCCCAATGTGCGATGTTGTTGCGCTAGTGGTTGGACGCAAGCGTGAAAATCCACCAGGGGATGTCGGGGTTGTTGCTGCGTAAAGGGGACTCCCACGTTGTCCAGTCCCGCTCTGGCATGGCTTCCTCACGCGTTGCCTCCCGAGCACTAGTGCAAGGTGAATCCAACTTGACGTGTGGGGGACCGTCCAGCAGTGGAGAATCCAACGTGGTGAGTTTCCAGACTGATGATGTCCATGAAAATGTGGCCACTGTGGTTGATGAAAATGTGGACGGTGGGGAGGCACGTGGTGTGGTGGAAAATGCCACTCTGGTGGCTGTTACTGCACATGGATGAGTGTGGAACTACAGGGAAAACAGGTGATGCTTGAGCAAGGAAAGGTGGCAGCTATCATCGCAGGTGCAGTTGCGTACGTTATGGAAGCAAGTGTGGAGTGGCAAAAGCTGCATCTAGCTGGGGAGCTGAGAGTGAGAACCAATAGAGAAAAGGCCGTTGCAGTAGTAGCCAAAATCATAGGAGTCATGGTACCAAGCAACGATGTAGTAGATGTTGCCGTGTGCAAAGTGTTCCATTACTGAGAGTTGTAAACAAGAGGCAACAGCTGTAGCAGCAGCCACAGTTGTGGGATTCATAGTAGATAGTGTGACAGTGCCAGATTACACCACGAGCAAAGAGGGAAATCAGTTGGAGCTGAGAGAGATGTAGATAAGAAACAACAGTAGTAGAAGCAGACCGCGGCTGCAAGAATCATGACAGCAAGTGTGGCACCAGTAGATGATGCCACGACTGGAGAACCCTAGGATAGGGTTGAAAAATTCATTCAAAACATGATAGCAACTGCAACAATAGCTGTGGTTGCGTAGGTCACAACAGCAAACAAGAATGCGATAGGTGCTGGTGCACGCAGAAAGAGTCGTGAGCACGAATCGAGAGCCTCGGAGAAGGTCACTGATTTTGTAATGGCACCTGTGGTCTGGAGAGAGGGCGGCGTATAGGTGATGCTGCCGGCACAGTGTAGAAGGCTGTGGTGATGGCGGATGCAGTGGTGAATGCACCGTGGGAGATGAGCCGAATGACCTAACCATAGGATGGATTCATGGTGGATGGAGGGATCATGCAAGATGAGGGGATTTCCATCACTGTTTTAATACAAGCAAATGTTCATGGGTCGATGGCAACAGCCCATGCCTGCACCATGCTGATATCAACCCCTATATTCATTTCCATACTGGATGGGATGCACATGTCGTGCCATAGCATACAAAGGACAACTCATGTCATTGGTCCAGCGGCTTTTCAACCACTCCATGGCATGCTTGACATGACCCACAGCCACCTAAGCAGGCTTTTTGCCGTGTGGCTTCCCCAATGCTTCCAACTCAGTACTTTCCAGCTATGCCTCATACATTCTCCAAGCCTGCCCGCCAGGCTTGCACAGATTAATCACAAAGGGGTTCACCAGGTCATGGAGCTAGTGGAATTGAAGCCAAAACACATGCCAACAGATAATGTTGCACACAACCTTCTTTCTCTTACGGAACAAGCTGTCCCATTGCTTATCCATCTCCTTCCATGCAGCATGATTGACCAACTTGAGCAGGAATATGGTCGCATATCAATGAGGTATTACGGCATGGTGTGTCTTGACGTGAATCGCATGTCACGGCATGAAAAAAAGACACACTCTCTACCACTCTCTTGCTTCGACCATGTGCGCGGCATGTCATTTTTGCGGAAGATGGCAACAATTTTCTTCGCCCCTCACATCATTGAGGCACCCCATTCAGTTTTGCAGACGTCCTTCATGCACAGGTCTACGTTGTGCACACAAAAACCTTGAAGTAAGACTTGTGGGTACTCTCGTTTCATGTCTTGAAATTCCCTCTTGTTGATGGTCCCATGGTCGTACGCGATGCTCCGTGGCAATGTTCATGGCTTCCTCTATCATCATGGTGACACGCGATCAGTTAGAGACATTGTTCGTTGTATCTTGGGAGAAAATGTGGCAAGCTCCCTTTGTGTTCACCGATATTGCATTGTAAACTGGTCGTTGCTGCTGTTCGCACCACTCGTCTTCTGCTATAGAGGCACCGTAAACTACCCACCCCTACTTAGTGGAGAATCTCTACCTCCAAGCACTCATCAATGTTGGAGAGAATTTTTTCCGTCATCATCGAGCAGCTAGGGAGGTGGAAGGAGGCATTACTTGCATCAGCCTTGTTGACGACCTTATTCCATAGTGGTGCACGTGTGAAGGAAATCAGCAAGGAAGCGCAAGCCATGAGCTCGACTATGGCAACTTGGAGTTGTGTGTTTGTGGCATCGTCCCAGTGCGGGTGGACACTGGTTTGGATCATGCACGGCATGCCATTGAAGCCCACCACCTGCACACATTGCTGCTGCTGCTGCGTCTGCAGGTACAAGTACTATTGTTGTTGCTCTCACTAATCACGTATGTCTCTGGCACAATGAAGCTTTTCTTCTTGCCACTGCAGCACATCCTTAGTGCGATCATCGTCAACAACAAAGGGCCTTATAAGGCCATGCAAATTTTCATCGCTCTTGGCTGGTTCCCCAGCTTTCTCTAATGTCTCCACACGTTGCCAGAATAAAAAATCTGAGGCCATGACACTTACTTGGATGTTGTGCCCCATAAACTCCCCAATCCGTTCAACTGATGTACCTCCATTGGCTTCCAGTAGTTTGGTGGACATGGAAATTGTGGCACACCAAGGGCATCAGCGACGAGTGGTGGCACATGTGTCAATGCGCCGGATAACAACGGTCTAGAAAACGGGTCCCGACATGGGAGGCCGCCAACCGCTCTTGGTATTTCAACCGACATAAAATATCACCCTCAAACGAGGGATCCACACTTCAGGTTCGTTTCCTTTGTAACCTCACGAAGTCTGCATGTTGGTCTTTAGTGTCTACCTTTGGTTGGACACTCTGTGAGGAGTCTCAAAGGCAAGAACTGTAAATGTATGCATGCAAGGTACAGGCTTCTATACTTGCAGAGCTTTGCTAAAGCTTCTGCTTCTAGTGGCTCCTTTGGAGCCAACCTCAACCTTCAGTCCTACTTGGCGCCTCCTTAGAATGCCAAGTGTCATCCTCAAGGGAGGCTCTAGTAAGCTTCCTAGAAGCTTCTTGTCCCAGTTTTGGCCACAAAGAAATGCGGCCGTCACGGGGTTTGAACCCGCGGCCTTTGGTTTGAGACTCCGGCGCCTATTCAACCAAGCCAAAAAGGTATGGTTCCTATGATGAGCCACAGGGGACATACCCATTATGGGCAGTGCAAACCTGGCCCATCTGAGAACAGACCAAGGGGACATACTCCATAGAGCAGTGCATGCCTTGTCAGTATGTGTAGCTAGCCAGCTAGGCAGTGGAAAAGGTGCATACTATTTCAACAAATCTCTCCCTTGCACCTCTGTCCATCTATCGCTTACTGGGCTCCATCAATGCCTTGGGGCGCATCCTTCCGCTGCCGCACTCCTCATGCTGAATCCACGAATGCCTGCATAGAGCAAGTCGCTCTCCAGCGGCTTGGTCATGCACTCAACAAGCATGCTCTTTGCTCCGCAAAGCTGCAAGTCCACTACGTTCTTCATGACCAGGTCACGTGAGTAGTAGTAACGTATGTCGATGTGCTTCGTTTGCCAGGAGAGGATCTTGTCTTCAGCCATCGAGATGGCGCTCATGTTCTCCATGTGTATGACCGTGGCATCCTTCTGTGGCATTGCCATTTTGCCAAGCAGGCTGTGCAGCCATTGAGTCTCCTTGCACACCTCAGACAGAGCAACGTACTGTGCCTCAGCCATGGACACGGAAACACAATCCTGCTTCCTGCTGGCCCATGAGATGGCAGCGCCATTCAAGATGCACACGTATCCCGAGGTGGATTTCCTGTCATCGAGATTTCCTCCCCAGTTAGCGTCGGTGTAGCACTTCAGGTAAAGGTGATCCATTCCTTCTTGGCCTCCAAGGACGAGGCCCATGTGACGTGTCTTCTGCAGGTAGCGCAAGATGCGCTTGATTGCCTGCCAATGTTGTGGCCGAGGGTTGGCCACAAATCTGCTCACTTGTCCCACAGCATCGCATATGTCCGGACGAGTCCCTACCATGGCGTACATGATGCTACCCATGGCGGACTGGTAGGGGATGTCTTGCATCTCCCTTTGTTCTGCTTCGTTGCGTGGTGACATGGAGGCCTTAAGCTTTGAATCGGTCGTCATTAGGGTGCTGACAGGTTTGCAGTCTTCCATGTGGTAGCGCTTCAGTACCTCACCAATGTATTTGGTTTGTTTGAGTTCGATGGTGCCTGCTACTCGGTTACGGTGGATGGCAATCCCGAGGTAGTACTCAAGAGGACCCATGTCCTTCATCTTGAACCTTTTGGTGAGGCCAGACTTCACCTCATCCAGCAGCTCGACCGAAGACGAGCAGATGAAAAGATCATCCACGTACAGCACAACCAGCATCAGCCATCTCCCATCATCGTGCATGTACATGCTCGGGTCATTCTGGCAATGCGCGAAGGAGAGGCTGGTCATGAAACCGTCCATCTCTCTGTACCACATCCTTGGGGCCTGTCTCAGCCCGTAGAGCGCTTTCACCAACGTGCACACCTTGCCCTTGGAAGCTTCGACTCCTTCGGGCACTTCCATCAGCACTTCCTTGTCAAGCTTCCCATAAAGGAAAGCTGTCCTGACGGCCATCAGGTGTATCTCCAAGTTCTTTACAATTGCAATGCCAAGGAGAGAGTGGATGGAGGCAAAGGTCACGACGGGCGCGAACGTCTCATCGTACTTGGCGCTCGGGCGTTGAGAGAACCCCTTAGCCACTACCCTTGCCTTGAACTTGTCGATGCTGTCGTCTTGCTTCTTCTTCACTCGGAGGACCCATTTGGATCCCACCAAGTGGGCCTTGTCAGGTCTATCCACCAGCACCCACGTGCCGTTCTTGGCAATGGACGCGAGCTCGCTATCCACTGCCTCCTTCCACTTGGCCGCATCAGGGCCATTCATGGCCTCCGCCATTGTGGATGGCTCTCCCTTAGTCATGCACGACTAGCTAAGGCCGGTCCAATCATCCTCATACCGCCTTGGTGCTCTCTTTGCTCGTAAACTGCACCGGGGTAGTGGTGCAGCTTCTTGCTTAAGTGCTAGTGCTTGCAAAGGTGGTGGTTTGTCGTCTTCATCGTCGTCATCGTCAGAAGAGTCGTCAGACTCCAAGTCAGACTCGGAAGCCTCGGACGCCTCGGTATCCGAGTCCATGTCAGATGCTGCATCATCCTCCGGAGCTGCTCTCCCATTCCCACCACCTGATCGCAAAGCAAGCCAGTTGTCAGGTCCTTGGTCTCCACATTCAAGTAACACTATCCAATTTCCCGCTTTGGGAGCGAGGTTCGGGTCCAGCAGCTCTCCCTTTTCAAGGGTGCGTTCGTCAAACACAACGTCGCAGCTCCTCACGAGCTTGCCTGCTGCCTGGTCCCAAAGCCGATAGGCTTTGTGTGATGTGTTGTACCCAACCATGACGCACTTCTTGGAACGTGCGTCAAGCTTGCCTTCACCTTCTCCCGACTAGATCTTGACCCATGCAGTTGACCCAAAGACCTTCAGATAAGATGCGTTGGGTTTCTTTCCCGACCATGCTTCTTGTGGGATCTTCAGCTGCTTGTCCTGCTCCTTTCCACGCTTCCGCAAGGCGGTTGCTGGTGTGAGATTCAAGAGGTAGCAGGCCGTTGTTGCTGCCTCTGCCCAAATGCGACGTGAGAGCTTGGCATCGAGGAGCATGCTTCGAACCATGCCCAGTAGGGTCTGGTTCATCCTCTCGGCAACACCGTTGCTTTGGGAGTTCTATGGGGTGGTTTGCTTGTGGCGGATGCCATGATGCTTGAGCCAAGGCTTGCATGCCTTGTACTCACCCCCGTTGTCACTTCGGAACGTCTTCACCTTCTTGGACGTTTGCTCCTCCACCATGGCGACAAACTTGAGGAGCTTCTCCTTGACCTCTCCCTTTGTTTTGAGGAAGTACATCCACAACTTGCGGCTGTGGTCGTCAATGAAGGTCAAGAAGTACTTGCTTCCTTCGTTAGATGGTGTGCGGAAGGGTCCACACACGTCACTGTGTATTAGTTCCAAGACGTGCTCCGCTCGTTGATCTCCTTTCCCAAACGGTTTCTTCTTTGCCTTCGCTTGGAGGCATGGTTCACACAATGCTCACCCTCCGCCATGCTTCAAGGTGCACCCTTCCATTCCACGGACTACCTCTTGCTCTTGCATCTTCTGTAGCGTGCTGTTGGCCACATGGCCAAATCGTCTATGCCACAGCTCAACGTCAGTGTCCTTGGTTGATGTAGCGGCCACAACGGTCGCCGGTGGTGTATCCTTTGGCCCCGGTGCCACTGTCTTGGTGGCACATGCGAGTCCCTCATCCAACGCCATGGTGACTTTGGTTTGAAGCACGTAGAGGCTGTCGAATCTTGGAACTTGAAGCATGAGACTGTCTTTGGTGTACAAAATCTGGATGTCCTCGTTTTTTAGGGCCATCGCTTCCTTGTTGGTGAACACCACTGTCATGTTGTTGTCAGTGATTTGTGACACGGACAGCAAGTTGGCTGCGAAGGAGGGCATGTACACCACCTTTTGAATGTTGACCGCCTTCTCCCCACCATTCACGTTGAACGTGATCACCTTGTCCCCTTCGACCATGGCTTGGACGACGCCGCCGTTTGCACACTTGATGTACATGAACGATTCGGCCATGGAGACAAGTCCACCCTTCTCTTTTGATGAGTGGTGGTTGGTACCCGAGTCAAGGGCGAATGCCCCGGGCCTAAGGATCGCTGCGCCCTTCATGGGCAGCCCCCTAGCCATCATGTTCGTGACCTCTTTCTTCTCCTTTCCACCTTTGTTCCCGCCTTCTTTATTGGGACTACGGCAGTTCCTAGCCCAGTACACAGCCTTGCCACAGTTTTGACAATTGCCGGGCTTCTTGGAACTCTTCCCCCCACCATTGCCTTTCACTCCACCGCCACCGCTTCCGCTGTTGCCTTGATTGGAGCGAGAGCTTGCACCTTGTCCACTGAAGCAAGAGGCATAGGTTGAAATGTTTGCCTCAGTGCCACTGCGTCGCATGGACTCGTTGCGGACGTGTTCGGCGACAGCCTCATACATCAGATCTGCTTCCTTCCAACTGCCAAATACGATGATCAAGGACCCCCAGCTTTCCGGCAGCGCCATTAAAAGGATCATGGCACGCATGTTGGAGTCGAGATTCCATTCCATTTGCTGGACCTCTTGCAGCACGTTGTCGAACGACTGCAAAAATGTGGGTATCGATTCTCCTTCGCTCACCCTCATCGATATCAACCTTTGGAAGATGAAGAGTCGGTCTGCTAGGGCGTTCGATTGATGCACACGTGTGAGTTTTGCGTAGGCCTCGGCAGCCAACGTGCATCCTGTGATGTGGGAGTGTTGAGTCTCGTTGATGGACATCACAAGAATGACGAGAGCCATGTTGTTCTTCATCGTCCATGTTGCAAGGTCAGCCGCATGCGTTGTCACCGTCGCATTGGCGGGTGCTGTCTCGGTCCCTTTTAGGATGTTGAGGTAGCCACGCACGTTCATGACAATCTCAAATTGCCATTTCCACAAGAGAAACCCTGTCCGCATAAACTTGGACATACCCGCCTCAAGGCGGGCTTGAGTCGGATCCGCCATTTCTTGCGGTTGCTCATCTTCTCTGCTGCGCTGCTACTCTGCTTCGTTGAGGCCGATGAGGCTGATGAGGCTGCTGACTGTGACCGTTGTCAAAGGTGCTCTATATTCCGTTGCATACCCCTCCCGCCGATGATCACCTAAGGCGATGGTGCCGTCGTGAGAGAACGGACTCGGGGTCGTAGCACCTTCTAGAAAGGGGTAGAGCTTAATCCCGTTGGGGCTCAGGGGTCGTGTCCAACATGGAAAGAGTTGTTCCTTGTCCCCTAGTCCGCCACGTGCGCGCACCCTACCTGAAGAAGCCGATGGAGCCGATGGAGCAGATGGAGCCGTCCGATGGTCGTGTCCCTGTTGTACCTGTGCGCCCTACAAGACCACGCGCTAGTCGGTCTTGGAAGCTTGCCTTAGAACCAGAAGTGTGGGCCCATAACCCTTTGTCAATGAGCCAGATAGCAACGGTCTAGAAAACGGGTCCCGACATGGGAGGCCGCCAACCGCTCTTGGTATTGCAACCAAGATAACATATCACCCTCAAATGAGGGATCCACACTTTAGGTTCGTTTGGTTTGCAACCTCACGAAGTCCGCATGTTGGTCTTTAGTGTCTACCTTTGGTTGGACACTCTGTGAGGAGTCTCAAAGGCAAGAACTGTGATTGGATGCATGCAAGGCATAGGCTTTTATACTTGCAGAGCTTTGCTAAAGCTTCTTCTTGTAGTGGCTCCACTGGAGCCAACCTCAACCTAGAGTCCTGCTTGGCGCCTCCTTAGACTGCCAAGTGTCATCCTCAAGGCAGGCTCTAGTAAGCTTCCTAGAAGCTTCCCGTCCCAGTTTTGGCCACAAAGAAAATTGCGGCCATCATTGGGTTTGAACTCGCAGCCTTCTGGTTGAAATTCCGGCACTTATTCAACCAAGCCAACAAGGTATGGTTCCATTGATGAGCCACAGGGTACATACCCATTATGGGCAGTGCAAACCTGGCCCATCTCAGAATAGACCAAGGGGACATACTCCATAGAACAGTGCTTGCCTTGTCAGTATGTGTAGCTAGCCAGCTAGGCAGTGGACAAGGTGCATACTATGTCAACAACTTGCTCTCATATTCCAATGTTTTCATTGTTTTCACTCAAGTAATCCCTCATCCTGTCACACATGCCATTGAGGGTGAGGCCGCAAGAGCCACATGAAAAGCCAAAGCTTTTTGGATGGCGTCGGGATGGGACGACAGTGTCGGGAAAAGGCTAGTGTGAGCATGTTGCCATGAAGTAGACAGAATAGAGGGGAGTTGAACTTTCGATTCAAAAAGCACAAAGATTTCGCAGCTAACATTGATGACGAGAATGTGGAGGAGCTTTTTCCAGAAGACGACATCGTGGTCGGGGCTCTCCTATGAGCCATGGTGGAGCGGGAGAGGCAGCCTAGGTGGCAGAGGCCTCCTAGCCATTTTATCAGTGCTAAACAATGAAACACAACAAATGGTGGTATTGTTGCATGCCTGGACCAAGCGAGGCTCAACTCAAGAGTGCTTGACGTTGACTTCAACCTGCGAGGGGGTTGACCGAGACCTTCACCAATCTGGAGGCCATGTTGGTGAAGGTATGCAAACATTTAGTAGCTCCCTCCATGGGCATATGAAAAGAGTATAAGTGATGAGTATGATGTAACTGAGGGAATGAGAGAATCCCCTTAGCAATTTTGTTTGTGAGAGAACACACTGTGATAGTCACAATGTGAGAAAAGGTGTTAGTGAAGGTGGAGAGAGGACAAAGATGTAGTTGGAATAAGAGTTAAAGTGAGAATGAGAAAGTGAGAGCGAGATATCCACCCTTTCCCACTCAGACAAGCATGCGCACATTTGCGTGACGCATCAGCTAGTCTGGTGGGGAAAACAACCTACTAGGTCTCAAAGAGAAACTAACTAGGTCTTGGAAATTGTATGAACTGATCTCATGTTTGAATGAAGCAGTAGATGCATAGAGAAGATCTGTACACATAAAAGAAACAAGAACCGCAAGGTCACCAGGAAAATTGCCTGGTAAAGCTTGCCACCAATAAACTCTTGTAGGCACATGAAAGGTGCGAGGTGAAGCTGAACCTTGTAGAGTGGTCTTCAACCACCATAGAGTGTCTACAAGTGAGTGGCATCAATTCCGTCGTGCATTGGGACTAACGTAGTAATAA
>SZWC01005365.1:13648-28819 GCA_023375785.1 Penium margaritaceum | reverse complement strand
CTAAGTCTGGAGGGGCCTCTCTTACAGCATTTTGGGCCTTCAGACTTCCATGCTCAAGTCCTAGATCCTCAGCACGTTAAGGTACAACCTAGGAAGGCTCTCTTTGCCACATCAGCAAAGGGCCCTAGAAGAAAGCCACCTTCAAAAGCTGCCTTCAGAAGTACCTCTTCGTGAAAGAGTACAATGCGACATCAGTAAGAGAATCAGGCCTATTGCTTGCATTATCAACCTCTGCCCAAAAGACTACTTAAGGAGCTCACACTCATTCGTACACACACTTCCATCAGTGTGAAGATTGTCTCCTACACAAGGAGGCACTCAGACTTCAAGCCCAGCACCTTTAGCTCAGAGTTGTGCTCTACGCCAACTATTTGCTCTCTCAGGCCCCGTCTTCCGGGATGTAAGGTAGTTCTTCCCCTTACAAGGAGCCTCAGACAGGCTGATCTACCTTGTTCTTCAGTGAGTGTGGTTTTGGAGACTAGGTACATTTCCTTGCTCGCTCCAAGTAGTGCTATGTGCTTTTAGGTCAACCAATGCGGCTTGAGGCCTTGCATCCGTTGTTGTGAATTCTTCTACTGTGTATTAGACAGGCAACTACTTGGAAGTCTGTCTGTCTACTTGAATAGTCTACTTGAAACATTTTTATGTTGAGTTAAGAAGTTGAGGAGGTTCAACTCCTTGCTTCTCTAAATTCCAACATGGCATCAGAGCACCAAGGAGGTATCCTGTTGTGAGAGTAAGTCATATCACGTGTGAGCACATCAAGGATCATCACTTGTCTTTGTGAGTATCGACTTCAAAGGGAGGACCTTCCAACACATTGAAGACACCTGTACAACGCAAGGACAACAAGGCACAAGCGTCATCAACAACACACGTTCCTCATGGAGGAGGAAGGAGATCTGGAAGCAGAAATGGAAGTGCATGCAAGCCTTGAAACTCGTCTTGATCCTTTCCTCGGCTATCCACAATCACGTCAAGCCAACCAGACCATTAACTGGCAAGAACAGTGTCAAAGACTTATGACCGAGATACAGGACATGCGAACACAGTTACAAAGAGCTACAGTTGAAAAGGAGCACACACTAGCATCAGCAACAAGCGCTCATGCAACTGCAGAAAAAGCTCAAGGTTACGTGGAACAAGGGGAAGCATCTTCAATGTTAGCTCACTGACAGGCAAAAGAAATGGCCAGAAGTGCTCAGCAGCGTGCCGATGAAGCGACCAAGTTTATTCGCCTTCAGGAAGCTGAGCAAGCACCACAACAAGTTGAGGAGCGTAAAGCAAGGTTATAAGAACAGAGAGATGCAGCAGTGGCTCAAATCCAACAGAAGTTTTAAGAAGACTGGGGACAACTAAACTCTGGTGCTACGGCAGTCATCGCAGCAGCACAACACAACACACAACGAGCAGAACAAGTAGCACAACTTGCTCAACATGAAGCAGCATGTGCAAAAGATTCTCAAGCACAAATGGCCTAGCTCCTTAACAGAATGAAGAACGGGGAAGGCACACATAATTTCCATACCAATGTAACTCCATCAACGCTGGGATCTGGAACCGCGCACCTACAAGCCCCAGTGCCTACCCTGACCATCTTCCCAAAGGTAGGGACCGTGTATGTGTCCCCTACAATCACAAAAATTCCTTTCAATTCTATGGAATATGTTGTATCCTCCACTGCCTCGTTGATCAAGATAGAACACGTGGAGAAGTTTGACGGTACCAAATTCTCTCATTGGCTATTCAACTACGAAGCCTTTGCTAAAGTTGACAAACCTTGGAATTTCTACAACGGATCAGTCCAACAACCAAATCCACAAGCAGCAGCAGCATTCGATGAGCTCCATTTCACAGCATATATGTTTCTTACCAAGTGTTTGGTACCAAGAATCCAGTACACAATTCGTATGTACAAGGATCATCCACTCACTGCATACAAATCCTGGCCTTATCTTCTACGCACCTATCAACCGACAGACTCCACCAAAAAACCATACCTTGTCACAGAATTCTTCAACATCCTGCTTGTAAACTTCAAGTCTGTCAAGGATTACATCAACAAAGCAAAGGAATCACGTGATCAGCTTGCCTTGACAGATTCAGCCGTCTCAGAATCTCTGTTCATCACGTACCTTCTCAAAGGATTGTCTCAAGACTGGAAGGAGGTTCAACCCATCCTTCGGTACCAGCCATCGGACAGACTTACGGAAGATCTCGTCTGCACAGTGTTACTCAATGAGCGACGAGACCAAGAACTTACTCAGCAACAACAATGTATCCACATGGAAAAGACCGCAAAGACTCCTCGACCAAATAGCATCAGCAACCCACAACGAGTGGCAGTTTCCACCTTCTCAAATCAAGAAGAAGCTACTTCAGCCAAAGGAAGGTTTGTGCCTGGGAAATGTTACTATTGTAACAAACCTCACTAAATATCCAAGGACTGTTACAGTCGTCTGCATGACAAGAACAAAAGGAAACCGAAGGCCAATGCACCACAAGTTGACAACACTGACAAAAAAGAATCTTCCGTGGAGAAAGAACCCATCCCCGAAAATCAACGATTTCAGTTTTCAGCGTACACACTTCTCAATGTCACTCAACGTCGATCGCTCTTACGCAACCCTGGAACCTAGTACCTTGACAGTGGTGCAACACAGCATATGACCTATGAGGCCTTATCCTTGCGCGATCTATCACCAATCATGGATGAAAGAGCCACAGTGGTCATCAGTAACACGGAAGAAGTACCAGTTGAAGGCATCGGCCTACTAGACGTAAAAAGCAGGCCAAAAATCATCACATTCACAAATTTTCTCTTTGTACCTGACATCTTGGCAAACCTCCTCTCCATGATCCAACTCATGAGGAATGGCCTGCGCATGTCATTCGACGATCTCACCATCAATATTTGCCACAAGACTTGGGAGATCCTTACTACTGGAACTGTCAAACCTAACGGGATGATACAGCTCCTATTTGCTCCCATCTCACGCTCCCATGCACTTGTGCCATAATGTTGCTGGGGCCATCCCATTGCAGGTCAAAGTAGCCACAAGTGCATGGACACGTTCATGCAGAAGCGCTTACCAAAATGGTTGGTGACAGCATGGTGAACGGACTGAGTATCTTAGGAAAACAATCTGATGCTGTTGATACCTGCATCACCTGCGCTAAAAGCAAGCAGGTTCGCCAGTCCTTTCCTCAACATCAATAGGATGACAACGTCCAAAAGCTACATCTCATTCATACCGACATCAGTGGGCCGATTCCATATTCCATTGGAACTTACAAGTACTTTGTTCTGTTTGTAGACGATGCCACAAGCTTCATCTCGACATTCCCACTCATCAGCCGTGACGGTTACTGTGAAGTCCTCCAGAAATGGTTGCCATCAGCGGAACGACAATATTCTGCCAAGCTCCAGATCCTTCGATCTGACAATGGAGGAGAACATTTCAGTAATGAGGTGAAAAACTTTCTCCAATGACAAGGCATTCTTCAATAAACATCAACACCACACACATTTCAACAAAATGGTGTGGCAGAACACTACATCCGGTCAATTTCAGAAACCATGAAAGCATTACTTCCTCTCGGTGGCATCATGCGCTACAACGCGCCACCTGGATAAAGAACAGAGTGCCAACAAATGCTTTGTTAACACCATCCACACCGTATGAAGCATGGACAACAGCAAAACCCAACGTGATATTGCTCCGCATTTTGGATGAAGGGCGGTCTTCTACATTCTTAAAGACAAACGTCGTAAGTTGGATGATCGATCTCAGTGGGGCATCTACCTTGGACAAAGAGACACGTAGAAGGCTTGGATATTCTACGACGTCGATACCAAATGCATCTGCATAGCATGCGATGCAGTTTTCTATGATTGGACAACATACACAAGCTGGAAATCTAGTGAGAGCACTCAGATCAAACGGGAACAACAGCGTTATGATGCGTTTCTTGACAAAAACTGGCTTCCCCATGCGACAGATCCTGAAACCTGCACAGAAGGCGACAAATCAGCCTCTTTGCCTAGTGATACAAATCAACCTCTTGTTGAAGATGACCCTCCTCAAGCATCGTCTCCAACCACTGCTACCTGTGTTCCTAACGAGACCCACAGCCCTTCACCCACAACATCTCCCATTGAAGGGGGCACTGCTGCGTCTACAGCCCCGGGCAGATTCACCAAGCTGCTCCTAAATGAGTTATCAACACCTTCTACAATGTCAAACACTGCAACTTTCAAGCTGACAGAGCCACGCACACTGAAAGAAGCCCTCTCAGGACCACAGGCAGCACAATGGCAAGAAGCTATTGGCGCTGAATATGAGAGCCTTCTTGAGCAAGGTACATGGCAACTGGTTGATCTCCCACCTGGCATCAAACCCGTCGGAGTTAAATGGGTCTTCCGAATCAATACCAAAGCAGACAACAAGCAGACAACGAGTCGTGCTTTGAAAAATTCAAAGCTCGACTCATTGCCAAAGGTTTCACACAGATTGACGGACAAGATTTCTTCCAGATTTACGCCCCCATCAGTCGTTTCACAAAGGCAAGCATCATGCTGGCAATCACAGCTATCCGTGACCTCTACACTCTACAACTTGATATAAAAAATGCCTTTCTCCATGGATCTATGGACGCCGCCGTCTACATGAAACAACTAGAAGGATTCTTAGATGGCACAAACCGCGTCTGCAAGCTCATCAAAAGCCTCTATGGCCTCAAGCAAAGTCTGCTACTTTGGTACGGAACACAGGAAGGATGTGCCTTCCTTACATCCATAGGATTTGTCACATCAACCTACGACGACTGCCCCTTCCTTCTCCTACCAACCCCTGCAACAATGCCTACTTGTTACGCTCTGGTTTGTGTCAATGACATCCTCATTTTTGGCGTTAAATGTAGAGTAGCGTTGGCCACTACAACCGCACTGTCAACAAGCTTCAAGATCACCATCATGCCTGATGTGACGTTCTACCTCGGAATGAACATCACACAAGATTGAATCAGCAAAACAATCCATCTCCGACAACACACTTACGCTTCCAAGGTTGAATATCGTTTCAACGCAGCAACAACATCCGTTAAAACACCAACGATTCAGCAGCCATTGGCGGCTCTGCAATCCGGGGAGGGGACCATGCCACAGCGTGAGTATTTGTCTGAAATCGGATCGCTCATGTTTGCCGCAAGCTGCACCCGCCCGAATCTGCAATTTAGTGTGAGCAAATTGGCCAGCCTCAGCCAAACCACTCCAGACACTGCATGCCAAGAGTTGGATCGTGCCTTTAGTTTCTTTTGTTCAATGCCTGATGTGAAGTTGACATTCGGCACATCACACGACTTGCAACTCTCAGCCTACTTTGATGCTGATTTTGGCGGTCAGTACGGAGATCGACACAGCCGGTCTTGATACTTGTGCATTCTTGGAGGAGCAGCAGTGTCATGGACAAGCCATAAGCAAGAGAACACTACTCTCAGTAGCACCAAAGCCGAATATGTGGTAGCTACACATGCAACACAAGAAGTGGTCTACATTCAAAACCTATTCTCTGAGATTGGTTTCCCTCAACACGGACCAACACCATTCTCCATGGATAACAATTTAGCCATCAGTTTATCCAAGTCAACTCAGTATCACAGGTTGAGCAAACACATCGACATCAAAGGGCATTGGATCCGATCAAAAGTCCTCGACTACATAATGGAGCCTCACTTCTTTCCAGGAAAAAAACAAGCAGCAGATTTTCTCACGAAAAGCGTCAACATGTCACAGCACCAAATTTGCAGCAAAATTTCAGGACTCACGGGCAATGAGACAAACAAGGAGCACGCAGCTTTCATCACAACAGTACAGATTCAACGACAAGATACTACCCGACCACCACCCCTGCGCGGAGTACGAATCTGGAGAGGACGATACGAGAGAATTTGCACTCGCGGATCCCTCTCAAAGTGGCAAATCTTAAGCTGTCTTTGCCTCCTAGGCAATACACCCAAGAGGCACCGAACCTGCAGCATCATCATCATTCTGGTGCCCGGCCTCCGTAAGAATGCTTGTAGTCCCACTCTCTGCACACAAGGAAGCCATAGAAACTCGCCTACCACGTCTGGCCCGACGCGGCGGAGTAGGAGTAGCCATGGTTGAAGACTCGCGTGTAGACACCACCGGCGCCCCACCCGACAGCATCACTGGAACTTGTGGCTCTCCACTTGGCTCAATTTTGATCACCACCTCCTACTCTGGCAATTCCTTTTCTGAAAATACTGGGAGGGACAACAACATGGTCACCGCACTCATCTCACTCAACGTTTCTGCAGCTAATGGGCTCACATTGCTGTCACCCTCCACCTCCACGATGGCAAAATTTGACAATGGAAAATCATCACTTGGGAGAACCACTGAAGGAGCAGGAGGCACTTCTAGTGCTACAACAGTCAAGGGAGAATTATTGTTCACAATGAAGCCGACATAAAAAAATGTTGTCATCCACTGTGAATTAAAATTCAATGGCCATTGGAGCAGAGAAGAGCGTCCTCCCACACCTTCAGAAGGTCAACAACAAATATTCATGACGAAAGGTACGCAGTCAGTTGGGTGAAGCGATTGAAGCTCTCGCAACATTCTCACAAGCATCCACCATCTTACATGGCCGTCTGCCCCCCTTGGAGCCAAAGTGGGCGTTTCAATCAACTGCCTTAGAAACCAGGAGCGATCGAGAGCAGTTCCACAGATTTCGGCCGAACTCGTCCGAAGTTTCAACGGCCAGGCTGTCCTGCGACTCGAGAGGTTTTGGCAGACGCGGTGATGATGTCAGTAGTGAGCCAGTCTGCGGATATTCGCAGATTTCTCGTGAAATCTGCACTAGCTTGCAGCTCGCTTGCGAACAGGCCCCACGGATGAGCAAGCAAGCGAGCAAGAGAGCAAGCAAGCGAGCGAGAAGGCAAGCGAGCGAGCAAGCGAGCGAGCGATGCAAAATGCTCCCTTGCTCTTCAGCGGACATGCCCATTTGAGGCATGTCACAAGGCATGCCTCGAAAGGGCATGTCGTGAGACATGCCTCGCGAGCAAGAGAACTTCCGAGAGAATGACATAATTGACTACCATCAAGCAGCACACGCCATTTTCAGACAACAAACCAGACACAAACCCTTTTTGGGCTACCTTTTACCAAAAGGCTCTCCACTACAACCACTCAACTCCTTTTTCCATCACAAAGGAGATCTTTTTTCTTGAAGATAGACCAGCGCCACCTTCCAACTTCACACGCATACCACTGCCACCGCCAATGCACGAGACCAATCCTCCACAAAATGGGATGGAACTGAAATACTTTGGAAAGATCCAGTTGAACCCGCATATCGCCCTTTAAACCTCAACAGGCCTGCAACTCCACCAGCAAGCAACGTGATTCATCTCCCTACCTTTCCATGTGAACCAAAACCATCTTCTTCATGGCAAAAGTTACACAATTTTTTTGGTTCATAATCATTTATCATTCCTCGATCGAGGGGGGGTGTTAGAAATACATAGATCGATGTACTCTTTTTAACAGGACCAAATCATGGAGAATCTGGCTAAGTCTAGAGGGGCCTCCCCGATTTCTTTTTGTGCCTCCATACTTCCATGCTCAAATCTTAGATCCTCAACACTTTAAGGTACAACTTAGGAAGGCTCTCTTTGCCACATGAGCAGAGGGTCCTAGCAGAAAGCCACAGTGAAAAGCTACCTTCAAAAGTACCTCTTCATGATAAGGTACAATGCGAAAACAGCAAGAGCATCAGGCCTATTGCTTGATGATGCAAGATCATCATCAAGCTTTTCCCAAGATACTACTTAAGGAGCTCATACTCATTTGTACATATACTTTAATCAGTGCGTAAGATTGTCTCCTACACAAGGAGGCACTCAGAGTTCAATTCCAACACCTTTACCTCAAAGTTGTGCTCTACACCAACTCTTTTCTCTCTCTGGTCCCGTCTTCCATGTTGTAAGGCAGTTCTTCCCCTTACAAGGAGGCATAACCTGTATGAGTGCTCATTGATCTAACTTGTTATTTAGTGAGTGTGGTTTTGGAGAGTAGATACATTTCCTAGCTTGCTCCAAGTAGTTCTGTGTGCTTTTGGGTCAACCGATGCGGCTTTAGGCCTTGCTTCCGTTGTTGTGAAGTCTTCCATTGTACACTAGACAGGAAACTAGTTGGAAGTGTGTCTGTGTACTTGAAAAGTCTACGTGAAATATCTCTGTGTTGAGTTGAGTAGTGGAGCAGGTTCAACTCCTTGCCCCTATGAAACTCCAACACTTTGCTCATGTTCACCTTTTCTACAGCAGGTCACATGCATCTGACTTGTCTTTCATGAAGACCATAAGCATGAGTGTGGATAAAGCACACGTAACATCGAGTGTTGTAGAAGATGAGCAAAACATTTTTTTAGGCGCAACTAGTGAAATGCCTCAAGTGTGGACCACATTTTAGAGAAATGCCACGACTTTGCATGAGCCATACCCCGAGTGTAAAACTTTAGTGGTAGGATGCCACAACTTTGGAAGTTAAATGAATCATGCTCGCAATCAAAGACTTTATGTGTAATCTGATCTTGGTGAGTACCTATGATTCCTCAATTTTGGGGAACTTTGCAATCTCATTTCCAAATTCAATGTTTTTTACATGAATTTAATTCAAACTTATGATGTGTCGATGGACGCCTATCTTGATGTGCATAGTCTTTCTGTTTGAGTATGAGGAATGCAATGAAGGCATTTCTCTTTGGTATGTTGAGGTTTTGAGTGCTATGCAATCGGGTACATCTTTGTTGCATTCTTTAGTGCCCAAAAATATCCTTTGCGATCTGTTTATGCCTCTCAATTGTGATATCATTGAAAAAACTTGTTTTGTATGTTCGAACACCATCTACTTAGCAGCATTCTATGAGCCGGATAACTTTTTTAAGTTCATAAACCGCTACCTTGGCGGATCCTACTATTTGACAATCAAACAACCCATCGTCCTATCTTGGATGGACACAAACAAACCTGTCTTTTGATGGGTTTGGTACTCATCTTGGGTTAGTTGATTGGGAGGTCCGACATTCCCCATGGGTTGGAAGGGCATTTGCTTGGCCCCACTATCGTGTGGCCAAGTAAGTGCCCACGAAGAAATGAAACCTTACCCTTCAAATGTACCTAGGTGTGATGGGGCTTAAATCGGGTTTGTAGTTACAAGACAAGTGGGTTAACGGGTCGTAAGAAAAGAGAAAATGGCATTTTTCGCGCAATTTCGGTCGAGTATAAAACCTCCCTCCTTTTTTGGGACAAGAAAAACCCTCAGTTTTAGTTGCAAACCGTACCTAGGCCCTCACTATAATTGCAATCGAGTTTTTAATATTGCATGTGCTTTTATGAAGACCTGACAAAGGGGTCCAACATGTTCCTACGCAAGAATAAAACATTGAACCCCAAAATTGGTGTTCAATTTTGGACATTTTTCAAATCACGGACTCTAGAGTTTCCTTGTTGTGAAAGAAGAAGAATAGGAGTTATGGGTCATCGCTCGATTGCAAGCTATGACCATTGTTTGGTTGCATTTTCAATAAGCAAGGGAAACGAGGGCACATTACCAATGTGTTTTGCAATTTTCAAAAGTTGAGCCTGTTGATGGCATTCTATTGTTAAATTACACTGTCATGAAATTAATCACATAAGGTTTCCACTTGGGGCACTGCTCCTTTGGACCTTAGACATGAGGCACAATTTATTCAAGTTACATGAGTGGGGACATGGGATTGATTGGGCCCTCCTTCTAACCACAAGAAAGTACCATGGTTAGTATCCACTAATCACAAGATTTATCTTGAAACAACAACTGATCACCAATCCAAATGTTAAAGGATTACCATGGAACCCAAAAATGGATCCAAATGTGCTCTTGTAAGTGCAAAAACGTGTAGTTGAATAATGTCTCGCAAAAACTGGTAACACGAGCACGACGAGAAACAAAGGCTGGTATCACACTGAACAAAATCAACTCATCGTAGGGAGTTGCTTTGAGTTGAGGTTGTATGGCTCGTGAACTTCTCCATCGTAAACCGCGTTGAACCTGATGGATTCACTCGATATAGTACATTTTTCTATGAATTAGTCCATATAGCACCGATGCGACTGCCTTTGCTCAGAAGTATTATGCATGTTTTCAACTTTTCTTTTTTCAAACTGCTGAAATAGGAGTGGTAAAATACCTTTTTGATGATTGGGCTTGATTAGTTAACCCCATTATCCACATAAAGACATGCTAAATCAACTTTAGGTGGTTCGGTTGACAAATTTCCGTCTGACATTCATACCACGGGATGGAGTCAATATGAGTTGTTATACTTGTGGAGCTGAAGGAGCGATCCAGTAACTTGTCATCCGTGCTCCACTGTTTGCTACTTATAGTGCATTGCGAATCGATGATATGGGTTACCATTGATTTTATTGCGTAAGAATAACTTTAGAATTGGCTATGAGTGACGTGCCGTTGAAGAGAGTTGTTGGAGGCTCTAATGTGTCCACAAATTCCAAACATCAAACGCGACTTGTAGTTTCTCTATAACAATGTGACACTGGCCAAATTCGCCTTTTTGTTCCCAAGGCACGACATACTTGGCTTGGCCGGTTGGTGCGTCATGTTATAAGTTGATGGAATGGCGGGGCTCCATTTTATAGCGTAGGGGGGTCAATTTTGCTCTTTAGGTAATCTAAGAGGAAAGGACTTGTGTCATTGGCTGCACGCAAGCGTGTATCGGGGTGACAGAGTAATACACAAGCCGGGTTCAAACATTTTCTCTGCCTTGGAAACAAAGATTGCAAGAATTTCCTCTCTAGTGGGAGAAGTTGTCGCACGAGTGACGTGCT
This sequence comes from Penium margaritaceum, assembly GCA_023375785.1. Taxonomy (NCBI): domain Eukaryota; kingdom Viridiplantae; phylum Streptophyta; class Zygnematophyceae; order Desmidiales; family Peniaceae; genus Penium; species Penium margaritaceum. The sequence goes on along the minus strand of SZWC01005365.1, from coordinate 17,908 downwards.
TGTTTGCGATGTCCGGCATTTGTTTCGCGAAATACCCTGGTTTCTACGCAAAGTTTGATGCGCATGTTTTTTTCAGACAAGGAGTCGCTTCTGCAAGAAAATCACGTTATGAGAGAGCCTTTTGCCTCAAAGAAAACAAAGAAGTGCTAAAAATTGCCTTAAAGATATGCGATGGGCTGTAGGTGGATAGAAACACTAGTCGTAGACATGATTGTCGTCATGAAAGTCGTTGAGTAGTTGATTTTTATACGTTAGTGTAGATTCTTGGTCACTAAACCGATGGCATAGGGTTACTGCGTAAACCCAAAAAGAAAGAAGGCACGGCCAGTTTTAAGTTCGGCCTTGCATCATTCCTCAATGTGGTATACGATTGTTCTTGAGAAAAAATCAGGTAACACATCAATGCAACGTTCACTCGCTAAACATGCCACAACGTTGCGGTATCTATTCTTTGCGCTAACTTGACAGCTCACTCACACATGAGATTGTTTTTCAAGATTACTTTGGTATTGTGGCATTCGTACGTTGATAGTATAGCGGGCCTTCAACACTAACGAGGCACTACTTCATTGTTGCGTTGTAACATGCACAAAAAATTGAACATTTCAAATACACAAGGAAGTGTTTGCAAATTGATTCTACAAAATGACAGCCGTTGATGTATGAGATTGGTGCTAAAATACATTTTTCTTGGCACCCAATAAGTTATCACATCAGAGTTATGATGCATGGTAACGGTTTAGTGGAATGTCAAAAGCAATAAGGAAATGGTAGCAAAAATCTCCCGCCCAACTATTTACGTCGGATGTAGAGCTTGACCTAGAGGGAATCAATTTTGCACCAATGGGTCTTTTCACATTGCCCCCTAACAACTTTGCCACGTGTCCGCATGCATACAAGATCCAGGTGCGCGACAATGAATGGGTTGCTACGAGGTGTCTACTAACACCGGAAGCTCAAGCAAGTCATCGCAACAAGGTACAGCGAACTTCCTAGTGGGTGTTGGGGAAAGAACTTTTTCCTTGGGTTTCGCTTGTCTGGCGTTGGTGAGAGTCTGTTTCATTGCCTCGTTGGTCACATGTACGTGGGGTTGTCCAACGTGGACTTGGGAGTTACTAGAACTTGCTATAGCTCCGAAGCCGTAGCAAATCCTGGAAAGTCCGAGTCGCTTCGCTCAAAGCTTGGCGGAATGCAACCAGACCATGTCGAGTTCAGACGGCGCAGAAACCCTAAGGTGGCAGGGGGAGTTCAGCACGAGTCAGTGTGAAAAGCTCCAAGTTTAGACATACTCGCGCCCAACAAAGTTGTGGCGGGTGTCACACCGTCGCGTACCATCTCTGAGCCACAGTCCGAGTTCCCTCTCTTAAAAAAGCGACAAGTCAGAGGTCGTCTTTGGGCATTTGTGGTTACACCGGTGCTCGTACGAACCCGCCGCGTTGGGTTGGCATAGAAAAATCATAAGTTGTCTTACTCAAGAATGTGAGCGTCGTCCCATGAGTTGTACCATTGGATATACACGTAAACTCTTGGGCGCCGTCGCAAAGTTTGTAGAAAGTTGTTACACCCTTGTGGGTGTAACAACTCGCAACTGTCCACGGTCACGTATTCTATGGACAAAAAGTTGTAGGTCGAACTGCCAATGACTCAATTCGCTTGTCTTGGATTGTGATGTCATCAAAGCAAGGCAGGTCATCGCATGCTCAACGTCACTCCACTTTAACTTGAATGATTTTTTCTTCAAAACATGCATGTTACTTGCAATCAGATGGTGTCACGATGGTGCTGCATGAACTTTAACGCGGAAAAGTTTGCACCATCGAGTCCATCGAGCACGCTCGATGCGGTTTGCGACGAACGAGTTGATCGGCCCAACAAACTCAGGGTGGGGTTCTACTCATTAGCGTAATGGCGGTACCAAAGCATTTCTAAGGAAAAAGACTAAACTTTCAGGAACGGACGCGTGAGATCTATGACCTGCAAGCTGCGTCCATCGCGGATCTAGCTTCGCGCTTTTCCGCTCGATTCTTTCACCTTCTCGGATTGCCGCTTCCAGCCATTTTGTTACTCGCGAGCCTCATTACGCGGACCCAGCTCTGAAGGTTTGTCCTGCGTGATGGGGGAAAGAATCGTGGACCGTGTAGTTGCATTGCTGATGAAAGCATGGAGATGGAGGAAACCAACGCGAGACTACCGAGTCAGCTCCTGTCATCGGTTTTTGCATTGCTGGCGAGTCAAGATTTCATCCTATCAGTGAAATATTTTCAGCAGGCTACTGTTCAAGTGCAACGCCAAAACGGAGGGGTGATGTTTGTGAATCTGGGCTTTCGACACCAATTTTTGGCCTCGATGCAATGCTTCACGCAAATCGCCCCCAACCATGTATGTTGCATCTCATCGCGATGTGTCGAGAGCTGAGCTAAAACTTTGAGGAAAAATGAACGGCCAGATTATTCCGAAGCAACACGCATCCACACAGGATGTTTCAATTTCAGCACATATTCAGTTTGTTTTCAAATCCGAAGCTCCACGAACGGACGTGTTTTTTGCTCGGAAGGCCTACGACGGAGGAAACACAATGTTTTTGCGATGCAAGTACAATGTAGGAAGGCCGTCATAAAACTACCTACTTGTTGCTGCAAGGCTAATAGCAGGTTTCTGCGACAGCTCTCAACTGTACGAATATGACGTCAATGAGATGCAAACATCTCCATTACTGTAGCGGAACGCGGTCTCATCGCGATGCTAACATCGCAGTTGAATCACCAATGCAACTGCACGCCCCCTCGATGTCGATGGGCATGCGCAACAACTTGTAAGGGGTGCGAATCGATGTCCAGGTTCTGTCCATTGGCGGCAACATCCTAGGCACCATGTAATGAGATCTTCGCCGTCCATTCCTGAATTTTTAGTAGTTAAAGTTTCATTCCTTCGAACCCCCATTGCGCAAGCGTGTGGAACCCCACTCTCAGCTCACTGTGACTTCCCGCGGTGAGTTGAGTTCGTTCGGTGTGACACCGGCCTGTGTCGAAGCAAAAAATGGTTCGTCAAAATGAAGCCGCGGTCAACTAGAGCTCGAAATGCCCTAACGCACATCGTATGGAGGCATGAGTGGTACGAAGCCTATTTTCACGTAGGTACTGCACGGTCTGTTGCTCCATCTAGCTGCTAGTCAATGCTCCGCAAATCTGAATTCTCGTCTTCCTGACAGCATGCGCATCTTTTCTCGTCGCCACCGCATAGGGCAGGCCTGTCAGCTCTCTATATGATCTAGCCTTCTTCCCTCTCCCCCTCTGCCGTTGCGCTCTGTTGCATTCCACCAGGGCTTCCTTTCCCGCGCGCACCCTCTCCTCCTCCTTCCTCAGCTTCGACTCGGCCATGGTGCATCCCTCTACACCGCTCCTGCAGCTGCTGCTGCTGGTGGTGGTGGTGTTGCTGCTTCCTTCTTGGCGAGATTCATGCGGCGGAGTAGGAGCAGGAGGCAGAGCGCATGGCGAAGTATGGAGAGAGAAAATGTATTTATTGTCACTACCTCTCACAAGACATGGCGAGGCACGGAGGGGCGGTTGCATGCATGCCCCCTGGCGGTGCAGGTGCTGCTCCCAGGTGCTGCTTGCTGCGGCTCAGTTGCTGGGCCCGACGCAGGAGACGGAGGTTGAGCAAGGCTATTTGGTGCAAGCCCCGCCGCCAAAACAGCAGAAACAGCAGCAGCAACAGCGGAAGCAACAACAGCGCCTGCTGCTGCAGCAGCAACAAAGGTCAGCACCGTCTGTTCTTACCACAGCAGCGACTGCACAACAAAGACAGGAGCAGCAGCATCAGCAGCAGCATCAGCAGGAGCATCAGCAGCAGCAGCAGCAGCAGCAGCAGCAGCAGCAGCAGCAGCAGCAGCAGCAGCAGCAGCAGCAGCAGCAGCAGCAGCACCAGCAGCACCAGCATCAGCGGCAGCAACACGAGGAGCGGAGGTCTACTGGGTCTCCTGGGGTTTGGGCTATCGATGAGGCTGCAGAGACGTCAGCAAGGGAGCATGATGGCACAGCGGTGCAGCAGGTGACGGGGAAGCTATTGTGGCAGCGGAAGGTGGCAGGACAGCAGCAGACGACGCTGCCGCCGCTGCTGCCGCGGAGTCGCCAACACACGAAGAAGCCAGAGGTAGGTGAGTGAGAGAGTGGATGTGGTGTGTAGAGTGGATGGCGAGTTGCTGTGCACCCCATCGCTGTTTTCTGCCATGGCTGGTCTGATGAGCTGTTGAACCTCCCCCCC
>SZWC01005365.1:0-10412 GCA_023375785.1 Penium margaritaceum | reverse complement strand
TGTGCTTGTGCTTGTGTTTGTGCTTGTGCTTGTGCTTGTGCTTGTGCTTGTGCGTGTGCTTGTGCCTGTGCTTATGCTTGTGCTTGTGCTTGTGCCCATCCCAAGCGCAGAGGTCTTGTCTGGACCAGTACCTGTGGATGGCGGCTGCGCTCAACCGCACGCTGGTCATCCCAAGGCAGTCGCTGCTCTCCCACTTCAACTGGTCCGTTGTCTTCGACGTGCGCCACATGCAGCGCTGCCTCCAGCCCCACAATGGCCCAGCCCCCGCCGTGCTCTCCTGGGATGAATTTCTCGCGGTTGAGAGGAAGCAGCAGCAGCAGCAGTTGCAGCAGCAGCCGAGGCAGCAGCAGCTACAGCCTCCCGCTGGCTCGGAAGGTGCAGGAAGCCCTCTGCTCCAAAACTTGCAGGGGAGGCAGCGGCGGCGGCGGCTGGTGGGGGAACTAGACAGTGTTCATGCAGCCAACACCTCCGCCTTTGCCTCTGCCAGTGCACGTTTTCTCACAGCATCGCAGCCCGTGGAAGGCAGCACCAGTAACCCGAACGACACCAGCATCACCAACACCAGCGTTTCAAACACCTCCAGCAGCAGCAGTGGCGCCAGGGGCGGTGGCAGCGGGGGCGGCGGCAGCAGAAGCAGTAGCAGCATGGGTAACATGACCCTCCTCGTTGGCAGCAGCAGCGGCGGCGGTGGCCAGTCGAAGGTGGTCCTCGAGCGCATAGTTTGCATCGTTGCTCAGTGTTGGGACCCTGTGCTCGCAGACCGCAGCATGGCCAGCATGCCGGAGCTCGCGTTCCCGGGCTCCGTGGATGAGGGGATGATGGAGAGGGTCGCGAGCTCGCTGGACGGCGGCTTGGGCCGCTGCATGTCCCCTGCGACGTTTGTCTCCATGTTCGGGGGGCTGAGCGAGCGCGTGCTCAGCTTCGGCAGCATGTTCCGCACGTCCGTCTGCATCGACTGGATCCGCTGGTCCCGCCCGCCCCTCCGCACCTCGTGTTCAGACCGTGTCCCTCCTCCTCCTCCTCCTCCTCTTCCTCCCTCTGCCCTTACTGATTCTGCTTCTTCTTCTGTTGCTGCTGGCTTGGACGAGGCTGCCGAAGTAGAAGCCATGGGAAGCTGTGGAGGTGGCAGCAGCATGAGCAGTAGCGGCGGTGGTGACGGCACGTGCTGCTGCAACTTGTGGCGGCCCTCCGAGCACTTGCAGCAGCTCGCGTTTCGGTTACTGAGGGAGCGCATACCCAAGGGGCCGTACCTGGCTGCCCATGTGCGCAGGTGAGTTTTTGGACGTCGTTAGGGCAAGTTCAAGTCCGAACAGTACATCTAAGGGAGCAAATACAGCTGTACCTGTAGTGTTCTGCTAGGACGGGGATAACTCGACGTCCAATACGTCAATGGTGTTTTCTTTTTCATGTTATAATCATTATTACTATTTTCATTTTTGTTGTTATCATTATTATTGTTATACATTCGTAACATTGAATGTGGCTGTATCTGTCAGACATTGAGTGTTTGCCAACACCATGTGGACCTGAAAAACCAGGGCCTGTAAGTGCTGTTGAAGCCGCGTTTGACTTCAGCAACTGCTTCTTTTCACTGAGACTGTCAAGGCTGACCAAAGAAAAATGGCACAATGTTACGAGGATGAAAAAAGAGACGCAGAATAAATGACGGAAAAAAGTAGGGAAATGGTGTGGACATGTAAGGGGCCGACGCTTGGGGAGGTGAGAAGCTTTCATCGATATCGCATCGACGTTGACCATGAACATCCACTTCAATTTTTGCGGTGAAATCAAGGGTCACTGTCGATGTCGAGATCGGATCGATGCATTTGCTAACCCTACGTTCTGCTGTGTTCCTAGAGCTGTGTGCGGAACACCCTAGACACCTAGGTGTGTGTGGGGTGTTCCGTCTGCCTTCATGTCAATGCGCCGGATAGTAACGGTCTAGAAAACGGGTCCCGACATGGGAGGCCGCCAACCGCTCTTGGTATTGCAACCAAGATAACATATCACCCTCGAACAAATGATCCGCATTTAAGGTTCGTTTGGTTTGCAACCTCACGAAGTCCGCATGTTGGTCTTTAGTGTCTACCTTTGGTTAGACACTCTGTGAGGAGTCTCAAAGGCAAGAACTGTAAATGGATGCATGCAAGGTACAGGCTTTTATACTTGCAGAGCTTTGCTAAAGCTTCTTNATGGGAGGCCGCCAACCGCTCTTGGTATTGCAACCAAGATAACATATCACCCTCGAACAAATGATCCGCATTTAAGGTTCGTTTGGTTTGCAACCTCACGAAGTCCGCATGTTGGTCTTTAGTGTCTACCTTTGGTTAGACACTCTGTGAGGAGTCTCAAAGGCAAGAACTGTAAATGGATGCATGCAAGGTACAGGCTTTTATACTTGCAGAGCTTTGCTAAAGCTTCTTGTAGTGGCTCCATTGGAGCCAACCTCAACCTATAGTCCTACTTGGTGCGTCATTAGACGGCCAAGTGTCATCCTCAAGGCAGGCTCTAGTAAGCTTCCTAGAAACTTCCTGTCCCAGTTTTGGCCACAAAGAAAATTGCGGCCGTCGGGGGGTTTGAACCCGCGACCTCACCCTTGAGACTCCGGTGCCTATTCAACTAAGCAAATAAGGTATGGTTCCTATAATGAGCCACAGGGGACATATCCATTATGGGCAGTGCATTCTTGGCCTATCTTAGAATAGACCAAGAGGACGTACTCCATAAAGTAGTGCATGCCTTGTCTGTATGTGTGGCTAGTCAGTTAGGCAGTGGACAAGGTGCACACTATTTCAACAAATCTCTCCCTTGCACCTCTGTCCATCTGTCGCTTACTGGGCTCCATCAATGCCTTGGGGCTCACCCTTCCTCTGCCGCACTCCTCATACTGAATCCACGAATGCCTACATAGTGTAAGTCGCTCTCCAGCGGCTTGGTCATGCAGTCAGCAAGCATGCTCTTGGTTACGCAAAGCTGCAAGTCCACCACGTTCTTCATGACGAGGTCACATGAGTAGTGGTAACGTATGTCGATGTGCTTCGTTCGCCGGGAGATGATCTCGACTTCAGCCATCGAGATGGCGCTCATGCTGTCCACGTGTACGACCGTGACATCCTTCTATGGCACTGTCATTTCGCAAAGTAGGTTGCGCAGCCATTGAGTCTCCTTGCACACCTCAGAGAGAGCAACGTACTTTGCTTCAACCGTGGACACGCAAACACAATCCTGCTTCCTGCTGGCCCACGAGATGGCAGCGCTCTTCAAGATGCACACGTATCCAGAGGTGGATTTCCTGTCGTCGAGATTTCCTCCCCAGTCAGCATCAGTGTAGCACTTCAGGCGAAGGGGGTCCGTTCCTTCTTGGCCTCCAAGGACGAGGCCCATGTGACGTGTCTTTTGAAGGTAGCGCAAGATAGCTTGATTGCCTGCCAATGTTGTGGCCCAGGGTTGGCCACGAATCTGTTCACTTGTCCCACAGCATAGCAGATGTCCGGACGAGTCCCTACCATGACGTACATGATGCTACCCACGGTGGACTGGTAGCGGATGTCTTGGATCTCCCTTTGTTTTGCTTCGTTGCTTGGCGACATGGAGGGCTTCAGTTTTGCATCGGTCGTCATTGGGGTGCTGACAGGTTTGCAGTCTACCATGTGGTAGCGCTTCAGTACCTCACCAATGTAATTGATTTGGTTGAGTTCGATGGTACCTGCTACTCAGTTGCGGTGGATGGCAATCCCGAGGTAGTACTCGAGAGGACCCATGTTCTTCATCTTGAACCTTTTGCTCAGGTCAGGCTTCAGGTCATCCATTAGCTCGATCGAAGACGAGCAGATGATCAGATCATCCACGTGCAGCGCAACTAGCATTAACCCTCTCCCATCATCGCGCACGTACATGCTCGGGTCATTGTGGCAATGCGCGAAAGAGAGGCCGGCCATGAAACCGTCCATCTCTTTCTACCACATCCTTGGGGCTTGTTTCAGCCCATAGAGCGCTTTCACCAACTTGCACACACCTTGCCCTTAGGAGCTTTGACTCCTTCGAGCACCTCCATCACCACTTCCTAGTCAAGCTTCCCATAAAGGAAAGCTGTCCTGACGTCCATTTGGTGTATCTCCAGGTTCTTTGTGGGTGCAATGCCAAGGAGAGAACGGATGGAAGCAAAGGTCACGACGGACGCGAACGTCTCATCGTACTCAGAGCTCGGGCGTCGAGAGAATCCCTTAGCCACCACCCTTACCTTGAACTTGTCGATGTTGCCGTCTTGCTTCTTCACTCGGACGACCCACTTGGATCCCACCACTTGGGCCTTGTTAGGTCTATCCACCAGCACCCACGTGCCGTTCTGGGCAATGGATGCGAGCTTGCTGTCCACTGCCTCCTTCCACTTGGCCGCATCTGGGCCATTCATCGCCTCCGCCACTGTGGATGGCTCTCCCTGAGCCATGCACGACCAGCTAAGGCCGGTCCAATCATCCTCATTCCGCAAAGGTGCTTTCTTTGGTTGCAAACTGCGCCGGAGTGCTAGTGCGACTTCTTGCTTTGGTGCTGGTGCTTCCTCAGGTGGTGATTTGTCGTCGTCGTCGTCAGAAGAGTCGTCAGACTCCAAGACAGGCTCGAAAGCCGCGGACGCCTCGGTATCCGCGTCCATGTCAGATGCTTCGTCATCCTCCGCCGCTACTCTCCCATTACCACCATTTGCTGGCAAAGGGAGCCAATTGTCGGGTGCTTGGTCTCCGGACTCAGGCAACACTATCCACTCCTCTGCTTTGGGAGCGAGGTTCGGGTCGAGCAGCTCTCCCTTTCCAAGGGTGCGTTTGTCAAACACGATGTCGCGGCTCCTCACGAGCTTGCCTGCTGCTTGGTCCCAAAGCCGATAGGCTTTGTGTGATGTGGCGTACCCAACCATGACGCACTTCCAGGAACGTGCGTCCAGCTTGCCTCCACCTTCTCCCGACTGGATCTTCACCCCTATAGTTGATCCAAACAACTTCAGATGAGATGCATTGGGTTTCTTTCCCGACCATGCTTCTTGTGCGGTCTTTAGCTGCTTGTCCTGCTCCTTTCCAAGCTTCCGCAAGGCGATTGCTGGTGTGAGATTCAAGAGATAGCAGGCCGTTGTTGCTGTTTCTGTGCAAAAGCGAGGTGGGAGCTTGGCGTCGAAGAGCATGCTTCGCATCATGCCGAGTAGGGTCTGGTTCATCTTCTCGGCAATGTCGTTGCTTTGGGGGTTGTAAGAGGTGGTTTGCTCGTGGCGGATGCCATGATGCTTGAGCCTAGGCTTGCATGCATCGTACTCACCCCCGTTGTCACTTCAGAGCGTCTTCACTTTCTTGGACGTTTGTCGCTCCACCATGGCGACGAACTCGAGGATCTTCTCCTTGACCTCTCCCTTTGTTTTGCGGAAGTAGATCTACAACTTGCGGCTATTGTCCTCAATGAAGTACGTGCTTCCTCCGGTAGACTGTCAGGAAGTACGTGCTTCCTCCGGTAGACTGTGTGCGGAAGGGTCCGCACCTGTCACTGTGTGTCAGCTCCAAGGCATGCTCTGTTCGCTGTCCTCCTCTCCCAAACGGCTTCTTCTTTGCCTTCGCTTGGAGGCATGGTTCACACAATGTACAGGCTTCGCCACGCTTTATGGTGCACCCTTCCTTTCCGCGGACTACCTCTTGCTCCTGCATCTTCTGCAGTGTGCTGTTGGCCACATGGCCAAATCGCCGGTGCCACAGCTCAGCATCAGTGTCCTTGGTCGATGTGGCAGTCGCAATGGTCGCTAGTGGTGCATCCTTTGGCTTCGGTGCCATTGTCTTGGTGGCACATGCGAGTCCCTCATCCGACGTCTTGGTAACTTTGGTTTGAAGCACGTAGAGGCCGTCAACTTTTGGAACTTGAAGCATGAGATCGTCTTTGGTGTACAAAATTTGGATGTCCTCGTTTTGTAGGGCCATCGCTTCCTTGTTGGTGAACACCACTCTCATGTTGTCGGTGATTTGTGAGACGGACAGCAAGCTGGCTGCGAAGGAGGGCATGTACACCACCTTTTGAAGGTTGACGGCCTTCTTCGCACTGTTCACGTTGAACGTAATCACCTTGTCCCCTTCGCCCATGGCTTGGACGACGCCGCCGTTAGCACACTTGATGCGCATGACAGATTCAGCCATGGAGACAAATCCACCCTTCTCTTTTGATGAGTGGTGGTTGGTGCCCGAGTCAAGGGCAAATGTCCCGGGCCTAAGGATCGGTGCACCCTTCATGGGCAGCCCCCTAGCCATCATGTTGGTGAGCTCCTTCTTCTCCTTTCCACCTTTGATCCCGCCTTCTTGCTTGGGACTACGACAGTCCCTAGCCCAATGCCCAACCTTGCAACAGCTCTGACAGCTGCCGGGCTTCTTGGAACTCATCCCGCCACCATTGCCTTTCCCTCCACCGCCACCGCTTCCGCTGTTGCCTTGACAGGAGCGAGAGCTTGCACCTTGTCCACCGAAGCGAGAGGTGTAGGTTGACATGTTTGCCTCACTGCCACTGCGTCGCATGGACTCGTTGCGGACGTGTTGAGCGACAGCCTCGTACGTAAGATCTGCCTCCTTCCAACCGCCAAATACAGTAATCAAGGACCCCCAGCTTTCCGGCAGCGCCATTAGAAAGATCATAGCACGCATGTTGGAGTCGAGATTCCATTCCTTTTTGGACCTCTTGCAGCACGTTGTCGAACGACAATACCTGCAAAAATGCGGGTATCGATTCTCCTTCGCTCATCGTCATCGACACGAACCGTTGGAAGATGAAGAGTCGGTTTGCTAGGTCATTTGATTGATGCACGTGTGAGAGCTTTGCGCATGCCTTGGCAGCCAACGTATATCCTGTGATGTGGGAGTGTTGAGTATCGTTGATCGACGTCACAAGAATGGCGAGAGCCATGTTGTTCTTCATCGTCCATGCTGCAAGGTCAGCCGCATGCGTCGTCACGGTCGCATCGGCGGGTGCTGTCTCGATCCCTTTTAGGATGTCGAGGTAGCCACGCATGTTCATGACAATCTCAAATTGTCATTTCCACAAGGAAAAACTTGTCCCCGTGTATTTGGACATACTCGCCTCAAGGCGGGCTTGAGTCGGATCCGCCATTTTTGGCGGTTGCCCGCCTTCTCTGCTTCGCTGCTACTCTGCTTCGTTGAGGCCGATGAGACTGATGAGGCTGCTGACTGCGACCGTTGTCAAAAGGTGCAGTTGGTTCCGTTGCATACCCCTCCCGCCGATGATCGCCTAAGGCGATGGTGCCGTCGTGAGAGAACAGACTCGGGGTCGTACCACCTTCTGAAAAGGGGTACCCTACTGATCTTTAATTTCGATTTTTTCAAATTTGCTAATTATGTGTTCTTTACTTTCGACCATGGATTTTCACTAAACAGTTATTTAGGTGGTATGTTTACTTTCGTGCAACGAAAAAAGGTGTTCCTTAATTTCGTTGACGCGCACGTTCGACACCGGCTATGGCGGATAATCGCGTCGTCAGACCCAAGCGCGACCGGATTCTGTTCCGAACTCGCGCTTGGTCTGACGTGTCAGGGTCTCAGGACGTCTCTGAATGCCCTGACACTAGCGATTTCTTGCGAACAAGCAAGAGATGAGCGAGGATGACGAGTACTTAGCGACAACTGAATACCAAGTTGAAGTTGGAAAGATGATTTCAGACAAGGTACGAGTAAAAACCAGCGGCAAAAAATGAATTCCAAAGATATCACCCTGGAAGAGTTATTTTAGTGGCACTTAACTAATTCGACAAAAAACCATTTTCATTGAACGTCGACCCATAAATATTTAATATCAAAATTAAAGTTCAGTAGGCTAGAGCTCAGTCCCGTTTGGGCTCGAGGGTCGTGTCCAACATGTGCAGAGCTGTTCCTTGTCCCCTAGTCCGCCACGTGCGCGCACACTACCTGAAGAAGCCGATGGAGCCGATGGAGCGGATGGAGCCGTCCGATGGTCGTGTCCCTGTTGTACCTGTGCGCCCTGCAAGACCGCGCGCTAGTTGGTCTTGGAAGCGTGCCTTAGAACCAGAGGTGTAGGCCCATAACCCTTTGTCAACGCGCCGGATAGCAACGGTCGAGAAAACGGGTCCCGACGTAGGAGGCCGCCAACCGCTCTTCGTATTGCAACCAAGATAACATATCACCCTCGAACGAGGGATCGACACTTAAGGTTCGTTTGGTTTGCAACCTCACGAAGTCCGTATGTTGGTCTTTAGTGTCTACCTTTGGTTGGACACTCTGTGAGGAGTCTCAAAGGCAAGAACTGTAAATGGATGCATGCAAGGTACAGACTTTTATACTTGCAGAGCTTTGCTAAAGCTTCTTCTTGTTGTGGCTCCACTGGAGCCAACCTCAACCTACAGTTCTACTTGGCGTGTCATTAGAGCGCCAAGTGTCATCCTCAAGGCAAGCTCTAGTAAGCTTCCTAGGAGCTTCTTGTCCCAGTTTTGGCCACAATGAAAGTTGCGGCCATTGTGGAGATTGAATCCGTGATCTTTTGTTCGAGATTCCGGCGCCTATTCAACCAAGCCAAAGAGGTGTGGTTTCTATGATGAGCCACAGGGCACATACCCATTATGGGCAGTGCATCCTTGGCCCATCTCAGAACAGACCAAGGGGACGTACTCCATAGAGCAGTGCATGCCTTGTTTGTATGTGTGGCTAGCTAGCTAGGCAGTGGACAAGGTGCATACTATTTCAACACTTCAAACCCATTCCTGTACCTGGACTGGACTCCTACCACAACCGGTGAGAACGTGTGGGCGTGGCTGCTCTCATGATTTTTTTATTTTTTTTTTCTTTTTCTTTTCGCTCCGCTGGAAAAGAAATCGTCTTCGTTTTTTCCAACGATCTCGGTGAGGATGCCACTGTCCTGCTGCTTGGCACTGCATCCAATATAGGGTGCATGCCAGACGTCACATTGTAGGATCTTTGGCGAGGCCCTACAGCCACCTAGGACCGCGACACCCCATGCATCCGCATGCTCTCCACTTTTATCAAAGTCCCGAAAGGGGCAAAGGAGGGCCTAGAAGCGAGAGGGGGCATGCAGTCATGGCCCCACGGGAGGATCGTGCTTGAGGACGCCATCCATCCAGACATTTTGAGCAACACATGCCTGGCGGCCCGCCAGGCATTTGTCGAGGCGGGGGGACGATGATGATCCGCAAAGTCTCGTACATGGTTGTGCTGGGTGGTGGCGGCGATCGCTCGCCGACCACAGAAACAGCATTGCACGAAGCAAGCGCACAGAAGCGGTCGGCCCAACCCGCCACGTCCTCCACACCTTGTCCACAGCGAAGGCGCAACCGATACAGACCGCGTGAGAAATGGCAGATGACGTGAGAAATGACGGACGTCGTGAGAAATGATAGACGGCGTGAGAAATGACAGACGGCGTGAGAAATGGCAAACGGCGTGACAAATGGCAGACGATGTGAGAAATGACAAACGGCGTGAGAAATGGCAGACGGCGTGAGAAATGGCAGACGGCGTGAGAAATGGCAGACGACGTGAGAAATTACAGACAGCGTGAGAAACGACAAATGGCGTGAGAAATGACAGACGGCGCGAGAAATGACAGACGGCGCGAGAAATGACAGACGACGTGCGAAATGACAGACGGCACGAGAAATGGCAGACGACGTGAGAAATGGCAGACGACGTGAGAAATGACAGACGGCGTGAGAAATGACAGACGGCGTGAGAAATGACAGACGGGGCGAGAAGTGGCAGACGATGTGAGAAATGACAGACAGCGTGAGAAATGGCAGACGACGTGAGAAATGGCAGACGACGTGAGAAATGACAGACGACGTGAGAAATGACAGACGGCGTGAGAAATGCCAAACGACGTGAGAAATGACAGACGGCGTGAGAAATGGCAGACGACGTGAGAAATGACAGACGGCGTGAGAAATGGCAGACGACGTGAGAAATGACAGACGGCGTGAGAAATGGCAGACGGCGTGAGAAATGGCAGACGACGTGAGAAATGACAGACGGCGTGAGAAATGACAGACGGCGTGAGAAATAACAGAGGACGGTAGACATAGTTGGCAGAGCCCTAACACTCCCGATTGTCCCTCACGTGAGAGGCCAGAGGGCCCAGGGCGGAGGACTAACCACGGACGGGGGTGGTACTTTAACCGCTTCACTTCACCCACACGTCGGAGCGTTCGACCCTCCGAAGACGCTGTCACCCCGTGCACATCCAACGTGGTGTGACGTTCACCGTGGTGTGACGTGCACTGTGGTGTGATGTGCACCGTGGTGTGACGTCGTCCACCACCCACATTGTCCCCTTCTCCCCCCGCCTGCTTGTCCCCCAAGGTTTTTTCTTGTGTGTGTGTGCATGCATGTGTTTGTGTGTGTGTGTGTGTGTGTGTG
>SZWC01005364.1:119760-146044 GCA_023375785.1 Penium margaritaceum | reverse complement strand
GAGGGGGGGGGGGGGGGGGGGGGGGGGGGGGGGGGGGGGGGGGGGGGGGGGGGGGGGGGCGCTCTGCTGTTGTACCCTCTGCGGTACGTATTGCGGTGTGTACCACAATATGTGCGGCATCATCGACAGTTCAGCCTACCGCGGTGTGGAAATGTCATGAACAGATGATGCTCGCAATGTCTCCTACACATTGATATTGATCCCCGTAATGCGTGGACTTGCCTGTAGTGCTGCGGTACAGCATTAGTTTACAATGCTCTAGTCTGGAACTGTTCAGTAGTGATGTGAGGTCGATGATCAACCTCCTACTGCACTGCACTGCAAGTACAGCAGCATACAGTACTCTGCAGTACTCTGCAGTCTTAAGAGAACAACCTTGCATTCGAGCATCTGATAGGTCCGTCAGTTCTTGTTGGCATCATGGATCCTTTGCTGCCGCCAACTGCGGCTGTGATTTCACCCGTATGTTTGCTCTCTTTGATGTGAAGCACTGGATGTGTTGTGATAACTTTTTTGTGAATTCCCACATCGCCCACCAAATGTCGTTCTTCTGCATGCGTCTTCTCTTGGCCATCGAGCTGTGTCTTTCCTGCCTCTGCAGTTGATGTGGCCAAAGAAGGCACGGTGGTAAAGCTTCACAATGCCAAGATCGAGATGTTTCGAGGCGCTATGCGCCTCGCAGTGGACCGGTCAGGGCGGATAGAACCAGCAGCGGATGTTGACAGTGGGAAATTTAAGGTCAAAGAGGATAACAACCTCTCTCTCGTGGAATACGAGCTCGTCGGTGTGTTTGAGGGATGATGGGATGCGTGGCCATCGCAATGGTAAGGCCTTGTCAGACTTTTTTGAGAGTTTCTACTCCCAGGTTTTGCAAGGTTTCCACGGATGGATAGTTTTTTGGTGAGCACTCTTCTTTTGGGGCAAAGGCCCTGAAGATAGAAGGCCCGGGGTTGCCTGAAGTTGCCTTCATTCAGCAGTGTTCATGGTGCTAAAAAGACTCTGTTGTCCGCCATGATGGGAACACCATGTCTACCTGCTCTTTACGGAAAGAACATTCATATTGACTGCGTGAGTTTATGTAAGTGCCCTACCACTGTTTGCAATTTCTTCGGACAAAGAAGAGTGAAACGCTTTGCTACTTTCGGCACTGCAACCCAGCAGCATGATGCCCCTCAACTTGACGGTGGTAAGAATCTGCCATGCGAGTTTCACCCTTACATAGACTCTTGTCTCTTCAGCCATTTCTGTCCTCAGGTGCTATCTGAAGAGTTTTCCTGGTGCACAAATTGTTCCTCACTTCTTCATGATATGGATCCACCTGTTCTGCATAGTAAGGAATATTATCGAGGTTGCAGATTATGGGGGGTTGAGGCTGGCACAGTCTACTAGTGAGTAATGATTAGTTTCATGTAGCAACACACTATATTGAAGATGGTGCCAAGAACCCGTGGACTATCCACTGATGCCTGTCTGCACCCACAACAGTCATCAGTATATGGAGCTCAGTAAGGTTTTAAGTTCAGGTTTTGGGTTCCACTGCTTTCGCTGCAAGCATGGAAGCACTTGTATCATCATAGAACATTCTCACCACTTACGTTCTTCACTTTACCATCTCCCTGACCATGTCAATGTAACAAAATTTTCAGTGGTTGATTGGCAGACATAGCTGTGTGCATAGCCAGTATTTAGACAGCTCTCGTCAGTGAAACTGCAGGATGGTACAATAGCTTTTCCAATGCAGTTGTAATGCTCAAAATTGGACTTGATGTCTGTCAACAATATCGTCTTCATTGGAAGAACCGTCATTCATGGCTGTACTCAGCAGCCTTTCATTCCTTCCCATCAGCAGCCCTCAGACTTCCAAGTTGGACTGGTGCAGAAGTATTAACCACTTTGGATGAGGTGTACGCTGAGAGATCCTCACCAGCAGCCTTCTCCTTCTCCAGTTGCTCCTTGATCCACTTGTATGTAATAGTCAGACCATCCTGTGACAAATAAAGAGAAGAAAAAACTGAGAATCGTGAAGATCAGGCAGCAAACTTTGCAAAGAAAGTCTCGATTGAAGTCTTCAGCAGCTGCTTACCAGCAGCTTCATTGATGGTGCCCAGCCAAGCTTCTCCCTGATCAGAGTGTTGTCAGAGTTTCGGCCACGGACACCCTCTGGCCCTGGGATGTGCTTGATCGGAAGTTCCTTCCCCTCGATGCTCATAACCATCTTGGCCATGTCATTCATGCTCACACACTCATCACTTCCGATGTTCAGTGGCTCCCGGAAATCTGACTTGGTCAGCCTGCACAGGCATCGCGCTCAGATAAGAATTCTGTGCATGAACATGATGATGATTAGAGAGTAAGAAAGAAACAGCACCATACCTCAAGACACCCTCCACACACTCGTCAATGAAAGTAAACGAGCGAGTCTGCTTCCCGTCACCCCACATCTCAAACTCTGACGATGACGTCTGCACCTTACGGCAGAATGCAGCTGGAGCCTTCTCGCGTCCACCTGGAAGGAGCATGAAAAGACACAGGTGGTCAGGAGGGTACGGCCTCTCAACATCATGTTGCTCCATGACATTCAGGCCAAAACTAGATATCACCTTTCCACGTTCCGAAGGGGCCGTATATGTTATGGAAGCGGCCGACTCGGCATTCCATTCCGAAGTCCTTGGTGTAGTGCTTGCAAAGCTCCTCAGTTACAAGCTTCTCCAGTCCGTAGGCATCTTGAGGCTGTAACGAAGTACAAGAAAGCGTTCTTGGCTCATCAAGCATACAGATGGAAGAGAAATCCTTCTGGGAGGGTTCACACCAACATGCAATAGTGTTTCCACTTCAGTCCAACCCACCTCAGCAGGCCAAGCATCAGACTCCTTCAAGTTGACATTGTCAGTTTCAAGCTGGCGGAACTCAGGGTAGATGCATGCACTCGATGCGTAGAAGAACCTGCCCAGCCATCCAGCAAACTTTGTTAAAAAAAACGTGAACTTGCGCAGAAACCAACGAAACAGGCTCTGAAAGTACTTCCGTACCGAGTGACACCGTTGATACGAGCGGCCTCGAGCATGTTGAAGCTAATCATTGTGTTGTTGTAGAGAATGACTGAATGGTTGCTCTGAATGAAGCCCATGCCACCCATATCAGCAGCAAGGTTGAAGACATGGTCAGCTCCCTTGGTGACCTTGAGGCAGTTGTCCATGACTCGCAGGTCAACAAGGTGGAACTCATCGCAGAACATGTCCTCCGTCATGTGCTCGTTCTTCTTCCAGTCCGACGCAATGACGTAGTGACCCTCATTTTTCAACCTACGAGCGATGTGGCTCCCAATGAATCCACCAGCTCCAGTGACTGAAATCCTCAGCTTCTTCTCGGACCAATAGGGCTGACGCTCGAGGTTGGCGGCAGTGAAGGTTCCATATGCAGTGTCGTGCTCGGCCATGGTGCTCCACGGGAGGACGGGGAAGCCGGCGTCAAGAATCGCAGGCCCAACGAGGCCGGAGCAAAGTTCGAAGTCGGAATCCGGCCACGAGTGTGCACGATGCTTCCAAGTTCGCCGAAGCCTTATCAGTGCTCAACGGCGACAACCTCTGTGCAGCTCGAGTTCGACTACTGCGAGACCGCGCAGCTCATCCCTTGAGACTGACGGGCGGCAACACCACCTCTGTAATACGGACTCCTACGCAGGAGGAGAGCAGCCGTGAAGCCGCAAAAAGTTGGAAACCAATTTTTTTTGCGACCAAAGCACTTCACCCACGTGGAAAGGGTATTGTCCGCAGATATTCGATCCTTTCCGTTCCGCGCCCCGCTGTTACAGCAAAAGCCACGCCAGATGGGTCGAATACCAACGCCAAAACTTTCACGAGAAAAAAGCCAGTGGAAAAATGGACGTAGCGATACCCACCTACTACACCGTACTCGTAATTGGTGGGCTCGAGCAAACCGCAAATCACCCTCGCAAGTCCCAATGCCAGCGAACATTCAACAAACTACGCCGACAAAAGCACGCTCAACCCAAACTTTTATTTCTTCACGGACCGCAACAGCAACAGCATAGAGCTTCACTGACCAGCGAGGCGAACACTGTGCTAAGGCTTTTCTATTTACATTCCCGGTCCCGGGCGTCTTTAGGTTAAGAAGTACCCCTTGTTAGGTGCTGAGGGAGCCTCCCGAGGCAGGCAGACAGGCTACCTCAGCACCAAAAGGGGCCTAGGGGTTCAATCCGGACGCTATTATATTAGCAGGACAGTTTTTGGTTTGGAAAAAAAAAAATTCCTTACTTGCAACAAGTACGAGGATCACTACAATTTGAATGGCCCCTTCTTCATACGTGAACTTTTCTTCGGTTTTACTTGTTCCATTTAGTGGTAACCAGATGATTCAAGTGGCCAATTAAATGCCTATAAACTCAAGTTAATCTTATACCCATCAATTAAGCAATCGTTTAGGATATTCTTTGTTCCTTCCCACCATAGTTCAAGAGGCAACTAGGAAAAAGCTACATATCTTATATTGTAAGGGTGGAAAACAGTTAAGAGCATATAATTCCAATGTGAAAATTTTCTTGGAATACTACTACTATTGGTGCCGCAAACGTGGCAGCACTGTCCAAGTCAGTAGATACACTAACGTGCAAAGAAATTGCAACATCAAGGGTCTTGCTAGGGAAGATGTACACAATTTCATAAGCTTCGAGCTTCAGAGAGAAATGGAAATTGAAAGGCACAAACGATAAACCCAAATAATTTTTGTGAGCGCCAGCCAAGCTATGCGTCGTGGCATGTCAGTTACCCTAAACTGGTCGAAAATCATTGTTTTGGTCGTAACTCGGTGTTCGCACATCCAAATGCAGTAATGTCTAATCTCATGGATGAAAAAACCATGATTAGGACGCAAAGAATTCACACATTCCCAAATCTAACATTAGTTGATAGACAAATAATGCAAAAGCATGCAAATCCGGTGCATTACAAGTCCACCAAGAAACTCCTAGAGGCGACATGAAAAAGGTACAATGTCCTGTCATGTCTCCAGCACGTGGTGGCAACTTTCTTCCAGCTGCGAGTGGGTGGATGACCTCAAGACGGTGCCATTGTACCAATGTACCGGGCGGATACACGCAAGGAATTTGCACGGGCATGGACACAACTCAGTGGTCAAAGTCTGTTATACACATAGAAGGAAACTATTTACATCACAATACTTCACCAAGATCCGATGCTACACAATCTTTTGCATTTGCAAAACTGACAGGAGTGTGCAACAAGATGCTGACCAATGCACATGCACACACACTCAACTATAGATAAGAAAGAAGGATGTGTGAGGGAATGCAAGGCAAGACAAGTTGTGGGAGTGCACACACACATGGAAATGACCATGGATACAATAGTTGGTCATCAGTTTGTGAAGTAACGTATAGTACAAAATAATGGAATAGGGAGAGTGCGGGCCCACCCACACGAGCGTGCCTCGCGTTAGGCCTTGACACCACCCACGAGGTCGAGCCTAACCACATGGATTTCAACCCAATGGCAGTTACTTGCGCTGCTAACTAGACAGCCAGGCAGCACGACCTATAGGAATCAGCAACACAAACTCATCAAACATACTCCCAAGCATGCAAGATAAAGTACAGCCATATCAGCCACAAGCATATCTTGCATGCACGCATACATCTCGTGTCTAGCTTAAACCACGAACTATGTGGTTCTAACTGTTAGTTTTGTACATGGTAGTGCGTGTGTATGAAGTCAAGATGTCACTTGCATGGTTTCAAATCCTATACCAACACTCTCCCATGGCCCACACATGCACACGGCCACATGCAACCATAGGCAGACATGGATCTCCCTTGAAGTAAAGAGGCGCACGACCTCGCACACTGGCAAGTAGGCACGGTTCGCAAATAGCACAACAGCAAGGCATTTAACAAGGACACCATATAAGACAAGCACCGGGCTCAAGCACAAAGTAAACTAGGAGAATCATGAGAGCACATCATACCAACGGCATGCAAACATCCCACTATTGAGAGCTTTTGTGGGGAATTCTGCACGTGTCAACCCAAACGACTTCGACCTCTCCTATTACGACGTCCTCATGCACAAAGTGGTATTCAACATTGATATGCTTCATGTTTGTATGATGAATATCATCATGCTCAACAATGGCCTTCGTGCTTTGGTTGTTGTAATGCAAGGTGATGCACCACATGGACACGTAGAGATACTGAAGCAAGCAGCACAACTAGATGCTCTGAACATACCTTCCAAGTGCAGCATACTTGGCATCGCCGGAGCTGCACGCCATCCACCCTCGTTCGCCATCCACCCTCGTTGGCCACACTTCCACAAGACAACAGTGCCAGGAACAACGTAAGTATACCCAGACCGACTCCTGACATCAATGTCATGGGCCTAAGTATACCCATCTATGTCTCAGGGTTAGGCACGAAAACATATTAACATGCGTTGTGTAGAAAGCTTTGCAAATGATGCAACGGGAAATCTTGAGATGGCGGGCCCAAAGCTGCTTTAAGATTTCTGCAAGAAATTTGATAACAATAGCCACATCGGTGCCAGTGGTTGTGACAAGGTACATGAGAGAGCCAATTGAGAAGAGTCTAAGAAACATAATGAAACTTGTTTGAGGTCAAACGGAGGTCCATGGAGCACGCTAGCCTAGAAAACGTACTGCGGCTATGCGAAGAAGTACAAGTGCTCAAGTAAGGGGAGTACCCCCTGTTACGGGTGAGGATTGTTAGTCGGGCCTCACCCATCGGCCGGCAAGCGAGGCTCGCCGACGCAATGCGAGGTGCGAGGACGAAGTCCTCGCACGACCCTCAAATCTGTTTTTCCGAACCTGGGTAACACGAGGAACACACCAGCACGTCAGAAAGTAAACAGACCTACAAGTATCCTAACCACCCTCCAGAAAGGGGGACTGTTCTAGGTCTCACAGGAGCAACCCGGGTACATTTGTCCAAGTCAAGATATTAACAAATGGAGTCTAGTAGGGAGGCATTGTGGGTCACGTGGCCAGGGTGGAGATGAGTACGTCGGGGCACATCACAGTCTATGTTGAGTCGACTCGCTGGGATGATGCAGGCTCACGATGTACTGTCTCCACTCGCTGGACCAGCGTGCCCTGCGCACTCAGGACCATAGGAGGAAATATATAGAGGGAATTAACACCAATCATGCTGAGGCAGTAGGTGATATCTATCACATGTCCCAGGTGTCACACATCCAATGACTTGAGAAGGCGTTGGCCTACTCGGGTCATGGGGTTGGATGTTGTAGGGACAGTAGTTACCACTGACACAAAGTAATTTCCTGGGATATGACACACGCATGCTAATGGACGTGGATGGTGTTTTAATTGTAATCGTGCTCAAGTTCCATGCCAAGGAAGACCTTCGCTGGACCGAGGTCCTTCATCTTGGAGGAGCTCCTTGACTGCCTAAACGGCGTCTTAACTAGGTGATGCAATGTGCAAGTTGTCCACATGGATCAAGATAGCCACAAGCGCACACCATCAATTGCACTGTTTCAATAGCACCCCTCTTGGAGAGTGGACGTGATCTCCATGTTCTAGTAGCGATGCCTCTGGTTTAGTTCATACAAGGCCTTGCGCGAGTGCCAAAGCTTGTCAGTGTCGTTGACAAAGTTGGGCGGCAAGACAATGTAGATCTTATCATCGAGCCGGTTGTGTAAAAACATATTGTTCAAGTCCATGCACTCCAACTCTTAGTCATGTTGAGCCACAACGCCAAGGAGGACACAAGCAGTGGTGTACCAACCGAGTGGTGTAAATTTCTTGTCAAAATCGACTCTTAGGATCTCAGAAAACCCCTTGGCCATGAGTTGTGCCTTATAGCAATCCAATGTGCCATCAGGCTTCAGTTTGCACTCTAGGATCCAGCAGACTGAGACTGCCTTGCGTCCGTAAGGTAAGTGAACCAATTCAGAAACATCGTGTTCCTTGAGGACATCGACTTTGTCCTATATGGATTTCTTTAAGAGAGCATCACCGGCTCCCTCTCGTGCCTGATGCACAGTCTTGGGCTCATGGAAGAGTGGGGAGAGACCACTGGGAACAAAGCAATTGGCCACGTAGCCAGACACGGTGGACTCGATAGTACTGAGGCACTCCTTAGACAACAAAGAGGACCTGAGGGTAGTATTGGGCTAGACAATACCAATGGCGAGACCAAGAACATTAAAGCCCGTGGAGCGGGAAGAGGGTACCGCAAAGGGATGTGACTCACTCGAGTGGGTCATGCTCTATGCGGAAGACTGTGAGGGAACGGCACAAAGCCTCTCCACACATTTGTATGGATCTAGGTTAGTAATGATCCCAATATGGAGACCAGGGACATGAGGTTGAGGCATAGAAGGAGAAGGACCATCCGTGACGGGTCCTTCAAGAGAGTGGGTGACAGGGCTAGACGATGCATATGACTCTGTATGCGAAGGAAAATGGGATCTGTGCAAGAGATAAAGACTCACGTGCTGATTGTGACATTGGAATGGATAGCGGTGAGGACTTGCGAGGGGGAGGAACCGGCATGTATCAATAAGGGATGTGCTGAGACTGTTGGGGACACTGGAGACATAGAAGAGGGAGCTGTCAACCAAGAAAGGACTGGGTACCCGAGATTAAAAGCTAGAAAAGGAAAACCTTTCCCAAGCCGACCAAGCAAGGCAAGAAAGGATGGAGGAACCTGATGAGACAAGTCACGGAGAAACACATCCTGAAAGAATAGGGTTTCCTATGACTCGATGACACGAAAATTTTCAGGGTCCCACAAGCGCCAGGCTTTGGACAGCGATGAAACTCCAAGAAACTGACATGAACAGACACATGCAGAGAGTTTGCTATCATGCTGGTCTTCTGGGAGCCATACAATAGTGACAAATCCCCAAACGTATGCAAACCGCCGCTTCAAGGGAGTGACATGCCGGGAAAAGGGAATGTGTAGGAAACGGTTCCAAAACCAAGTCATGTAAGACACAGTTTCAAAAGAAGAAGATGCTCAAGGCCTATTGCATAGAGAAAGATGTGCACATCGTCAGCAAGCATTCTGCTCCAACATTTGGAGACCCTAGTTTGTTGGAGTGTATAAGGGGTAGATTCCTCAATACATACATCACAAGATGCAAGAATGTGGATAGTGGGATCCATGACCTCAACTCCAGGATCAGACTAAAAGATGCAAAGACAATGACCACAATCCAGTTCGGCATGGGAAGCCATGACAACAGGATATCACATGTATTGCCCTTTCTATGAATGGAAAATGCCTAGTGCATGCGAGAATAACCGTCGGTTAGAAAGAGCACATACCAATCAAGGCCTCCCATGATGCCATGAGACAATGACCCCATGACATCAGCATGCACCAGGTCAAGGGGATGGGATGTGCGAGATTTGGAAGTGGAGAAGGGCGAGTGATACATATTGCCCTTAGCACAGTCAAGACAGCCACATATATGACCAATCACCTCACCCCTGAAACCGTGTATCGACAAGTGTATTGGGAAGTGAACATATCAGTGAACATGGACATCTAACAAAAACTAGTACGTAGCACATGTAATCCATTATAAGTAACACCTTATATGAGGAAATTATTTTTGGGCTCTAGAGACATGAATTGATGTTGGTGATTTCTGATAAATGTCTGCGTATAGGAATACACTTTTTGATACACCAATTGGTGAGTGTATGAATTTGGGGTGATTAACCATAACTCGACAGCCAGTGGGGTAGGGAAATGGAAAATCAGAGGTATCCAAACCATCAGCGAGATGAGTGCGAAGAAGACCGTCAAGAGTGGTGGTGTAGGAGCTATGCACGTGCATGAATGAGGGAGCACGCAACACATACCAAGACATATGTGGATGGGATGGGTGTAAATAAAAACACATGCTTTGAAGGGTCACAACAAAGACCATGCAACATAACACGAATATTATAACAAAGGGACACAATCACGACACCACGACCAGAGGAGACGCCAAAGGCCTTGTCATCAAAGGTCGTGGCTGAGAGAAGACTGATCTCAAGAGTAGGGATGTGTAACACATTACGGAGGAAGTGATCTCTCTGAGAGAATGACATCCACTCCCTGAACAAGGAGTGGTTTTCCATAGCCGATATGAACAAAGAAACAACGATGAAAGGACCACAGGAAACAGAGGAGGCATGATGTGATTTTATGTGGTGAGTTGCATCGCAATCAAGGATCCAGAATCCACTAGACACACGAACAGATGGCAGAATCTGACCCACAATGGTGGCAGCAGAAGGACCAAGAGGGCATGGCTGACCACATGCAACATGACAATGAGGCAAGGGGATAGACTGTTAGTCCTTGAACCACTACATATCATCAACAAAGAGAGATACTTGATGTTATCCATGCCCAGAAGACACACTGTGAAGGGATCCATGAAACTCACATACCAGTAACCCAGACTCAGCCAGACACCCTCACCACTAGCATCAAGACGAAGCTACTGGATGAAGTTTGCGAGGGCATCCTTAAAATGACGCTTGTTATCGCAAGCCAGAAGAGTAATAACCACACAAAAAAATGGCCGATGCCATCCAAGACAATGTAAACCACATGGGAGGAATATATGTTGTAGATACAGGGGCCAAGAAGGTGGGGTCCTCGTAGGACGGGGGCCACCCCCAATGGTAGGGAGTGGGACCAGGTACATCCACAATGGAGTATACTTCAACTACAGTAGTGTGGATAGTGGAGCGGCTAGAAGAGGAGGAAGAAGAGGTGAATGTCTGTTTAATTCTACCAGTAGAGCAAGCCCAATGAGAGCGCATGACTGAGGCCAAGTGTAAGGAACTTCCTGAAACGTCTGCCTATCCACTGTGTGTGACACCAAGCAGGAAACAACAAGGGTCTGGTTAGAAGATGCTCACAGGCATCAAGCGCTTAACCATAGGAAACACATGCAAGGAGAGCTACACAAATGAGCCACACATGCATAAATAGGGGCGACCGCGCTCGGATCGTACCGCACACTAGGGTAGTGTTTTGCTGTGTCTCAGCTAGTCAGAAAATGGAAACAGTCATAACTATACGATGGCACATCAGAATCAGGCACCATTTGAATGGCTCGGATCGGAACAGCAAGCACCAAAACCCTGCAACAAGAATGATCCGGGTGGCTGTACCCACGTGCAGGCCACCGAGCCCCTCACGGGCTCCTCTCCTCATGGCGACGCTGAATGCCAATAGAGATTGGCTGTCATCGGGCGCACCTCAGGCATCTGCACGTGGCTCGACATAAGCCGACAGGTCACAGTAGTCTGTGAAGACACCCACCAACAACACTCCCCCATGACCAAATGGCGCATACAAGTCCATGCATGGGCACACACTTCGGTCAGCCACGAATGACACAGAGAACACATGATGGCCACAAGCGGAGATCAACACCACTGTACAAGCTCAACCTGCATGGGGGGCAAGGCAAAGACCGACATCACTAACATCCTCATGAAACTTCCAACGACCAAGTGCCTTTTTCAAGAAATCAGCCTTCTTATTGTTCGTGTCCACCCAGATTACCTCAACCTCACGCTGCTACACCAGGTCACGGACAAAGTGGTACTCAACACCGATGTACTTCATGCATGCATAGTACACACAGAGTTCTGCTCGATGGCATCAGCACTCTTGCTGTCACAACGCAACACACCAGGGGGAACGGACTGGCAAAGCGCACAAAGGAGCCAAACGAGCCAGACACTCTCAGCAGCTCCAGCTCCGAGTGCAACATACTTGGCCTGAGACGAGCTACATGTGATGTAACCCTGCTTATCAGTATGTCATGACACAACGGTGCCACCCAGTAGGAACACGTAGCCGGTATGGCTTTTGCCGTCAGGGCTCCATGCCCAGTCACTACTCGTGTAACCGTCAAGGACGACAAACGGCTACCATCAGTAGGTGAGACTGAGGCGGGGAGTGGACACGACATATCGTATGACTTGCAGAGTAGTGTCAAGTGTCAGTTGCCGAGATGCTTGCAAGAACTGGGTGAGAAGGTTGATAACAAAAGCAATGTCGAGCCGTGTCATGGTGGCCAAGTACATGAGTGAGCCGATGACTCACAGGTGCAGGGTCTGATCAACTGGCTCCCCCTAAGCGTCAGGGTCGTAGGCCTTTAGGACCTTTTGTCCATTAGGGGTGATGGGGGTGGAGGCACTACACATAGTGGAAAGTAGATCAATAAACGGCTCCTCCACATCCATTATGTATCGTGTCGGATGTAGCGTCAGACTACGTCGGACACTATGGCGCATGTTCACCATGCCGAAGAAGACAGATGCGGGCCCCATGTCCTTGGATTGTGTACTTGGATTGCAGTACAGCTTTTGCTGCCTGCACAACCTCCTGGTCTGGAGACACAATCAGGAGGTCATCCACGTCGATGAGGACTGCAGCGAGAGGAGCAAGGATCTGTGTCAAAAAGAGTGAGGGGTCGGCGTTGCTCTGGACGTAGCCTACACACTGTAGCGTGCTGGCTATCTCATGGTTCCAGCACCGGGGGAACTACTTTAGGCCATACAAGACCTTTTGTAGCCAACATACCCGACCTGTACCATCCTCAAAGCCAGGCAACTGCACCATGTAGATCTCGTCATCAAGATGCCCATGGAGGAAGGCGTTGCTTACGTCCATGTGGTGTAGTTCCCAGCCGTACTTTGTAGTCATGTCTAGGAGGGCTCATATCATGGTCATCCATCCTACAATGGCAAATGTGTCTGTGTAGTCTATACCCTTGATCTGTGAGAATCCTTCTGCCGTCAGGCGGGCCTTGTTGCGATCTAGTGAGCCATCGTGCTTTAACTTCTTGCGTAGGGCCCACTTGGCCTACACGGCCTTGCGGCCGGGCGACAAGTCGACAAGCTCAAGGAAATTGTGGTCAGCAAGAGCTGCAAGCTCTTCTTGACAAGCAGCACATGAGATGGCAGCCTCAGGCCCAGCCAGAGCCTGGCGGAGCATGCTTGTGTCCGGACCAGATGAGCTCGAGCCCTATGTGACAAGGGCCGATGCAACAGACAAGGAGGGGAGTGTGACGGTGGCCGTCACCGCATCAAGAACTCATGCATCCTCGCGAGCGATCAGGATGCGACCAGTTGGGCAACCCAGGTGGTTCTCCTCGAGGCCCTTGGCACTGAGGTTGAGGGCCATCATACGAGGATCACCGATGTAAATGCTGCGGGAAGGCAGAGGACATAAGTAACCGCCAGGCACACGGGAGTACGTGCTGGAGGTCGGTTGGACTGGAGAGTCAGCCAAAGAAGTGGCAGGAGGTGGAGACGGGGCGGTCGTCTGGTCGGGTGAGGCAGGTGGCTGTGAGGATGGGGCAGCCGGGTGGTCAGGGAAGGCAGGGGCCAGTGAGGGTGGAGTTGACGGCTGGTCAGGTATGGCAGGCGCCGTAGAGGATCCGCCGGTGCCAAGGGCTTGGGAGCGGAGACAAGGAGAGGCGGAACAGGTGTGGAAACTGGTGACTTCGGAACGGGATCTGGGGCAGGGGTCTGGGTGAACCAACGACGACGATGGCCGGGTTGGAGAGGGGTGCCGGCTCTCAGGGGGCAGCATCTGTGGTCCTCTCCCCCACCACTCAGGAGCCCGGACAGCTCAAGGCATGAGGGAGAGAAAGGGCCAACATGCGGGCGAGGTTGCGAAAGCACATGCTCTCAAAGAAAGTGGCATAGCGAGACTCAACAATGCAATGACAAGCTGGGTTCCAGAACCACCAAGCCGTGGAGCGAGGGGCAATCCCCATGAAGGCGCGGAGGCGGCCGCGAGGGAAGACCTTGGAGCCCTGCTACTCCAGGGTGGGCCAGATGCAAGCGCGGGAATCCCAAACGCACGCGAGGTGCAAGTTAGCACGGCGATCGTACCACATCTCATAAGGTGTTGTATGACGAGGAAGGAGACTGTACAGGATATGATTTCACACCCTAGTCATGTAGGCAAATCCCTTGAATGAAAACGCCTTAGGGAGAATGTTATCATCCTGCATCGTACAGATTGCAACCTCCATGGTGCGGTTCCACCGCTTAGAGACACCGTTCTGCTCAGGGGTGACAGGAGCAGAGTAGTGGTGGTCGACCCCGCGCTCTATGAGCCAGTGGTGGAGCTCGTCCATGAAATCCCCCCCATGGTCGAAGCGAAAGACCTCAAGGGTCTGACGTGACTTTTGCTCAACCATGGCCAGCTAGCGGTAGACAATGGGAAATGTGTCACTCTTTTGATGGAGACTGTACACCCAGCGCATACGGGTGAAGTCATCCGTCAAGTTCAGAACATACTGACCACAGTCGTCCTGGAACTCAATGGAAAAAGGGTCGAGCAAGTCTGAGTAGACGAGGTGAAGGGGCTGAGTGGACTTTGGAGTGGAGTCCGGGAAGGGACAATGGTGCATCTTGCCTTGCGAGCATGCGAGACAATCGTTTTTGGACGGCACCACAAAGGAGGCGGCATCAAGACCGAGTTATGGTTAATCACCCCAAATTGGTCATATATGTCAACACCGGACGCGGGAGTGTCACGCACAAGGTGCTCGACCGCGTCAAGGCGAACATGACAAAGGCAATGGTGGAGGAGGCGGTGCTGGTTAAAGGATAATGTGCCAGTGAGGAAGACGCATGCGGTAGTATCAGGTGGCTGGGGGGACGTGGGGAAGTAGGCACTGGTAACATGGTAGAGATCCTGGCGGGGCTCACCACATAAGACAACCTCACCGGAGGCCTGGACAAAGACGGAGGCATCATCACCAACGCGGATGACACCCGGGCCCACGTGAGTAAAGGCACGGACGGAGAGCAAGCTGAGCTCAAGATCAGGCACGAACAGAACGTCGGAGACATAAAGAGGGCCAGATGGAACAAGGAAGTGGATGACACTAACGCCGCTTATTGGCACCTCCTGGCCAGCTACGGTACGAGCATAGCGCACCAATCCGACGGGGCCATACACAACGAACATATCACGACGACAGGTCATGTGATGGGTTGCACCGGAATTGGCAATCCACAAGCCATCAACAGTCCTGGTGGATGTGGTGATGGAACAACGGGTGACGGAACACAATGAATCAACATGGAAATCACACGAGCGCTGAGCCTGCTCAAAATGCAATAGGGGACGCTGCCAGTCATCCAACAATGCCAGCTCATCAGGACCATCAAGACACATAGAATCCACAACGGTCACAGCCGAATGGTCATCCCCACGCAACTCCCCTGACAGAACCAGCAGTGGACACACTCGGCTTAGACGGCACGTAGTGGGGGATGCAACAGCCACCCGTCCAGAGGAAGACTCAGAGGTGGAGGAGGCGCCAGAGGAGGAGATAGAATGAGCCTCGTAGGCCTGGCCAATCCCGCGCGTCACGCGCGTCCAGTCAATGGGACGGTCCGTTAGGTGAGTGCAGTCGGTGTAGTGATGGGCATCGCAGCAGCTGTAGCAGATCCCCTCTCGGCTGCTGCCGCCGGAGCCCCCCTGCAGTCGCTGTCCCCTATCTGCCTCCCTTCTTGCTACTGCCATGCCCCTTGCCCTTCTTCCCTTGTGCGGACGCTACAGTCACTGAAGTGGAAGCGGTAGTGGGCACAGACGGGGTCAAAGAAGCAGTGGAGGAAGCGGTTGCCACCACGGCCAAGCCGGCCAGGCGATCGCGATGGATACGAGCCGCCTCAATCTTCCCTGTCTGCTCCAGGTAGACGCACTGGGACTTTGTAGCAAGATCAGCTGTTGTGCTAGACTTGAAATAAGTTGGGTCGTTTTCAATGAATTTGTTTAAGTGTTCACTCCACAACAAATACTCGAGAAGAAGAAAAATAAATGTATGAAAATTTGAAAAATGGACGAGGAGAGGAGTAAAAAGGTAAAAACCTTATCCAACAAGATACAATCACCCATCTGAATGGCTTATAACGATGCATACGAGGATCGATGAGACTGCAAGCTTCAAGAAACAAGTTAAATCACTGAATATGCCAGTGAGGGATTGCAAAATTTGGGAGTTGGTGGTGGCATTACTTTCCCTCACAATATTGCAAGAAAGAAAATGGTTCAAAGTTGGTTCTGAAGAGCGAACTAGGGTGATTGGAACCAAAACCTATCAAGGGATGAATTTAGATCCTTGGAAATGATGAACCATTGTACTTACGATCAATGAGAGGTAATAGTCTTGAGATCCTACCTATTGGATCACCAAAAAAAATCCTCGTATAAGACTGCTTCTACGAACACAATGCGCAAGTGGAATGGACCAATGGACCTTTCTATGTTAGCACCAATGACACATGATAGAAGGTGCCCTTTATGAATTGAACCACGATGTACTGGCGGCTACAAGAAGTAGCATAGGTGGAAGCATAAGATGAAGTTGTAGCAATCACATGTTCCCGGTATAATTGGTCATGGTTGAGAAGTACCTTGGCAAGGATATCATGCTTGGCTCATCCACATGGAACTTGGAAAAGAGGAAAACAAGGTCAGTTGATATTCTAGAATTATTAGCCTCGTCATCTTTGATAATGATGAGGTTCACATCCATACCCGAGGAGAATTAAATGTTTATGAAGTATTCCATCCAATTGTCCTAGAAACTTCCTCCTTGACGCAAATTTGACCATCAAACTTATTTGAGCTTGTGCGGCACACCGACGGCCAAGGGCACTTATCACATGAGTGACCAAAGGCTGTCCAAGTTGGACAAGATCCTTGAGCATATCTATGTTGGCCCGTCCAAGTTATCATGTGCTTTACTGAGTTTTGCGTAAGAATGAAGACTGGTCAAGTGCCAATGTAAGTAGTTTTTCTTTTTAGTTCAAGGACATCAGCATGAAGAGCTGCTATCCTCTCCCATTTTCAAACAAGCCTTTCGATCATCTCCAAAGAGTAGGTATTTCCCCCAAACTCAAACTACAGAGTGATTTTCACTGTATCCGTATGTCTGATGAGGATTGTGAGAAGAAGATAATATGCAGTTGCTACAAGAACTTCAAGTTCACATTAATGCTGTTTGGACTTACAGGTGTCTCCACAAATTCAATGGCTGTGATGAAAAAAATTCTTTTGATATGCCTCTGTGGGTTTTTCCCTGCATGCCTTGGCAACATAATAATGTACAACTTCAACTTGGAGGCACAAGATGAACATCTTCATAGAGACCACCCAGTTTTATACACGGAGATAAGTTAAATGGAAAAATCCCAAAATGTAACCTTGATTACTCTTGGACTGGATTTTTGCCTCACATTTTTGGTGGTTGAAAAATCACCACAGACTTAAAAGAAGTGACGACAGTCGCTGATTGGCAGACATTGAGGAATATTTGGGACGTCCTTTTTTGGGGGTTGTGCAACCACGGCCTTCGACCGGGAAAAATCTACGCCAAGATGTGAGTGCCTCTCTCCAATATGACCCAAAAAAAACCGACTAGTGGAATTGGGAAGACAGCAAAGAAGAAGCATTCACATCTGTGATTTTTTTTTACCTCAAAACCAAGATCATTTATGTGACACCAGGGTACATCACAACGACAGAAGATTATGTTCGCGAAATCAGTGCCATTCTTCTCTGAGGTCATGGTGCTAGAGAAAAAAACCAGTCACGTACATGTTGCAGTAGTTGCATGGACCAGATCTTAACTACATGGTGCACGAAAACAAAGTGTCGGTGGTCATGTATGCATTCAAGACATGGCAGTGCTATATGTATGAAGAAGAATGTCTGAAATAAATCAACAATTACTGTAAAAAATGCTTTTTACATCTATGAATCTCTGAAATAGAATGGAGTTTGGAGAAGATACGCTTAA
This sequence comes from Penium margaritaceum, assembly GCA_023375785.1. Lineage (NCBI taxonomy): Eukaryota > Viridiplantae > Streptophyta > Zygnematophyceae > Desmidiales > Peniaceae > Penium > Penium margaritaceum. Next base: position 128,177 of record SZWC01005364.1, on the reverse strand, counting down.
GGAGCAAGTAGGAATCAATTGTGCACGTTTCAACACTTCCACGACTACTGATAGCCACGTGGATTTTCAAACTCACAAGCTCTCTAGGCGAGGGGAGCCAAACATGCTCCTCTTCATTAAAAGGTTATCAATCAAGATGGAATACTGACTACACTTTGAAGCCGTTTGTTCTATAAGAGTATGTGACTATTTATTGATTGTTAAAGAGTCATGATTGAACTTCATAAAACATCATGAATATTTAAATTATCAGGAATTAGGATAAGAGAACCAAAGAATGTAGAAGGAGAAACATCAGAAGCATGCAAAGACCCAAGCAGCAAGAAAATGAATGGCCGACAAGCATTATACGGTCACAGAGTTCAACATCAATCATCACATCCTCCTTAGCTCTGTGTGTATCAAGCTCTGCAGGCAGGGTTTTACAAGGCTAAAACCCAAGTGGTTTGGCCCATCATCTATCAAGGAAATGAGGACACGTGTCATTTCCAAGCTTTGCTTGCAAGAAAGCATGTAAAATTTTCTGGTTTTGCAAGTAAGCTTCCTCGAGGTATTCCTACATCCCCAAAAACCTCCCTGAGTGGAGAGGTATCCCTGTCACCACGTGTGGTAGTGGAGGAGGATAGATAGTACATCACTAAGGAAACCCTTGGACATGGGTGAAGAGGCAAATTCATGAAATATCTCATCAAGTGGCAAGGCTAAAAAGCATTGCACAAAAGCTGGGAGCCCTGCAACGACGTGGGAGACATTGATCGTCAGACCGAAGGCCATTACAGCAGTTACAACCCTAATTCGTATAGAGTTTTAGAGATTTGTGGCTAGAAGGGGAAATGTGTTACACACTGGCCGTCCAAAATTTCCTAAACTCTGCAAGTGGAATTTATGTCCTTACGTTCATGGCCCACAACACAACAACTGTCATACGTTCATGCCTATCGACTGTGGATGCTTTGACCAGTTTTCTTGTCATCTAGTACCTCGTTCTATGATTTTTCTAAAATTTTAACTACCTTCTTTAATTTTTTAGAGAAATCCCATCAACCATATCAACATGTTGATGCTATTAGTTTTAAATAGACAGCACTATAGTTTCATGATCGCCACAAATATTTCACAGCTCTCCTTCTTCTCAGTAGAATCTTCTTAAATGGCCACTCACAATACAATAATGCATGGATCACATGTTCCAATCATCCAAGATCCCAAGTACGATTTCTTATAGTTTGGAAACTTGTATGTTTATGCTTGAGTGATCCAACAGTTTTCATTGGAGTGCACTTAGTGTTCCCTATTTCCCAAATTATATCTTTCTCTAAAACCAACAGATAGATAGCTAACCATATTTGTTCCACCACTGATTTGTGCACGAGTGTAGTATTCACAATTGCATACATGCCCTTGAAAGGTCAAACAATTGTCATCAAGTACACTCATTCTTGATCCCAAATCACTCAACTGTTCTAATTCCCTGTATCCCGCACAACTTTGCAAAGTTTGTTTGCAATGTCCGAACCATGTAGGTTTCAATGCACATTACATAGAACTCTGATATGTTACATCCCCATGTACACAAGTTCCTAAAGTACTAGGAAATTACGTCCTTACATTCATGGCTCACCGTCTGGAGACTTCTGGGTTTATACGCAATCACATCTAGGGAAGTTCTACAAAACTGGCCTGAGTATTGATGTTTTGGTACAGAAGTTCCTACTAGATTCAACCACTTGCTGTATGTGTCGACAGAAATATTGTGAAATGTATTGACACTTTGACAATATTCAGCAAACCTCGATGAAAGTCAAATTTTCTAAAGAAGTAACTTGATTTTATCAAAACTATAATACTCCTTGTTGGATTTCATTTAGCATTCACAGGTAGTGCGACTTCATATTGCTGTATTTTGCCCATTAGCATGCCCGGGTGTTGTACCTGGAGGCATCAACAATCCGCTTGAGGGAGGAAAATCCTTGTAAATCACTCTAGCTTCATGTAAAGTACTCCAAATCAAGATTGGATGAAATTTGATGAGTTGTACACTTTGTTTGATGAGTTGCTCAATCGGGTGCAACTTGAATCACCGGAATGTTTTAAGTAACAAGGAGAATATGGTTTCTCAAAGTTGGGGTGTGCGATGCAGCTTGGGGACTTAGCCAAAACTTGGCAACCGGTGGATTTATCCACCGGATGTGAGTACTAAGCTACATCTAGCTGATTATCCGCAGGATGAATATAGTGGATAAGATCCACCGTAATGAGTTGTACACTTTGTTACTGGGGGACAGCCAAAATTCGGGCTCGGAGTCCGTGACTGAGTAGTGTTTTTTGTCACTGAGGGACTGTAGTCGAAGTCCCGGCTACAGGTCTGTAGACAGGTTTCGAACGGAGTCAATCCAGAAACCAAACTTGATCATGAAAACATCAATACGCATCCCAAAAGCACAGGGGATACCATTAGTGCATGTAGGGAGATCTGCGCCTCCAGAAATGGCGTTATGATGGATCCTTTATGTGTGAGGACGCCTCGGCGAACGGGCATCATGCTGATCGCTAACTGAGCAGCTGGATTGGTGTGCCATGCATTGGCTGACATAGCAGGAGCTACGGTGAACCAAATATCACACAGTTTGGTGCATTAGAAAGCTTGACAGTAGCATTAAAAATCGTTAAATTATGTCCATGTCCAAGACTAACCAAAAAACCATTATTCTCTTTAGAGAAATGACTGTCTCGCAACTCTTACAAACTACCGTACACATGGCATGAGGCGACCAGAAAGCTCACGCTTAGAATCAGAACTCACACAAAAACACAGCTGTGAACTCACAGAAGATCCATCGGGTCTTGTTGGAACTGAAAACCATCAGGTTTCTGACGAAAGCGTTATGGGCTTACGACCCTGACTGGTCTTCATATCGTTCACAGCGGACAGGATTTTCGCCACGGACGAAGTTGCCGTCAAACATTGAGAAACTGGAGTGGAAGGCTGTGCAATCGCACATAAGGAGACACAATCCATGCAGAAGTAAACGGACGGCCTTGGCTTTGGGCTATAGTGGTGGCAATCTGAGATCCACCTTGCGCATAAGGGGTTACTGGAGGTCATGAAGGGAATGAAATTCCTCGACAAAGCGATATCCATGGAAGCATAGAAGGAAGCCTTTGTAAAGAACATGGAGGTGCTCATGTTGCTAGTGTTTGGTATGGATGAGTCGCAGTGGGGCTTCTTCTAAGGCTGCATGTTGGCGTCAACAGAGCTTGGAAAAAGTACTACCTCATCAATCAATCTAAGTTGCTTGCAAACAAAGTATTTTTAAGGAAGCAACTCCTCATGATTAGAATCAAGGAGGGAGATGATCTCATCACCTCCATGCAACAGAATGAGATACTCGTTTCACAATGTGATGACATGAGATGGACAATTCACACAAGGTTACAGGTGATGTCTCTCCCAATGGCCCCTCCTGAAAATTGGATCCCTCTCATCACTGTCTTGGAAGGATGAAAAGAGAACAAGCTCACCTATGGCGTGGTTGTAGAATGCATCTACAATGAGACGCAACAACATAGTCCTTTTCACCAAAACATTTGGAGGTGGAAGCGGGAGCAAGGGAGGCGGAGGACATGGCGGTGGTAAGAAGGGCGCCAAGAAGGGTGTGTACCAAAAATACAACAAGGAGGGCCACTGGACCCGTGAGTGCACCAAGGAGGTAAAGGCTCGCAGCAAGGACGCCAAAGGCAAGAAGGTGGTTTGTAATTTCACTCAGAATCACTACCTCAAGAAAGGCTAACCAACGATGCCTTGAATCTGGAGCACAGGAGCAAACCTAGGTCAAAAAAGTCGGACTAATCAACTACACCAAGTCCAACAAGTCCATGGTGGTCGCAAATGGAAAGGTCAAACTGGCGGCTGTCCAAGGAGATGTGCACGTGGAGGTGGTGGTTGGTAGATAATGGGTGCTGTGTGTCATCAAGGACGTGCAACACATACCTGGCTTGGATGAAATCCTAAGTGTTAGCGGCTTGAAGAACAAGGGGCACAAGGTGCTCTTCAGGAGAAAGGGGACTGTCATAAGGACGGTGGTGGTGAGACCGTGCTAGAGGCTAAGCATGAGGTAGGTCTCTTTATTGTAGAGACAAAGGTTATCTCTGTGGCAACATATTTAGCAGACTTGCAAGAACACACTGTCAAACTGGCCAAAGGAGGGGGAGCTGATCTGGAGCTCTGGCACCAACGGATGGGAAATTCCTCACCCGCAGTCATGAAGGAGATGGCAAAGTGCAAACTGGTATGCGGCCTTGTTATTGATGGTGTGGAAGAGGCAACATGCACAGAAACACACACAAAAAAAGTGAGCCCTGCATTTTGGATAAGGCACGTTGCAAGCCATTAAACGAGAACGTGAATCGCGAATTCAACCTGTTGGAGGTTGTGCATAGCGACGTGTGTAGACCATTCAAAATTGTGTCAAAGAGCGACACTCTTAACTTTGTAACCTTCATAAATGACAGCAGAAAAAAAACTCTATGTGTACTTCATGAAGCGGAAAGGCGAGGTTGTAGACCGGTGAAAGGAGAATGTTGTTGTGATGGAGAGGAAGACTGGCCAGAAGGTTAGAGTGCTATTCAGCGACAACAGTGGAGAGTACGTGGGCTGTAGCTGGTGGCTGATGTAGCAAGACATACAATGGGAAAAAAAAAACCTTATCTACCTTTGCCCAATGGCGTGGCAGAACAGGCAAACCAGATGCTGTTGAACATGATACGGACCATGTTGGTTGATGCAGAATTCCCGCAGAGCTTCTAGGTAGAATCCTTACGTTTGGTGAGGTACACAATCAACATCACCTCGACAGTGGTGCTAAAGGGGAAGAGCGAGTGCAAGCCAAGTGTGGTACACCCGAATGTGTTCGGGTGTAATACGCATGCGACGGCACAGGCTGCGAAGCACCGCGATAGCAAGCTGGACAAAAATGTATCTCTAACTGGCTATTAGTGTGTGCATAAGGCGTATCAGCTCTATGAATTGCACATGGAGGAGGTAATCTGTAGCCAAGATGTTGAGTTAAACAAGTAGCAGAGTCATATTGGTTGCAACAACATGGGCGTGGTGGATATTCCAAGGACGGGGGACAAGATGGAGCCGGTGAATGCTGAAGTTGAGGATGCGAAGACGGAGCCAGAGCGCGACGTTGTAGTAGAGGTGTTAGCCAACGCAGACGACTCCGATGGCAATCAATCTGATGAGAAGATCCACCAGAAGGATCCAGCGGATGAGGTACAAGGGTGCCGAGGCGCGCACTCCTGGTGGAGTACGCATTGAGCATTGATGGAAAAATGACTGGACGTGCCGCCCGTCCGGGCGATGTTTCGCGAGAGCGGGAGACATCCTGAGGGAGCCATCCGTTTGATGATTTAGCGGAGTGTGCAGAGTTGGAGCGATCACAGCAGAGCAACAAGACATCACCAAATTTGCCACATCGCAGCGGGAGGCAGCGGAGAGCGGGGAAGTACTTTGACACAAGCACTGGTCAATGGATTAGTATGACGCGGTGCATGCTGGTTGCATCAACGGAGCCAATGACTGTGCAAAAGACACATGCGCAGCCGGAAAGGGAGCAATGGGATGCAGCCTTTAACTCAGAGTTGGCATCCACTGTTGAAAAATTGCCCCTTCGCATGCCCAAGTGCGGCGCCGGGAGGCGCCGACGAGCCGCCAGAAAGTGGAAACTCCGCTCCGGCGGATCTGGCGACTCGACAATTGCTCGGATCCTAAAATGGAGGATTGCCCCGTAAAGTTGACAAGTCGCTGAATCCGGTGGAAGTTGTTTCGCCGGAATCGGACAAGTATCAAGGGGGATATGGCCTTCCAAAGTTGGGGTGTGCACAGCGACTCTGGGAGCCGGCTGCGACTCGAAATCCGGTGGATAATCGACCGGATNGGTTGTTACTGGGGGACTTAGCCAAAATCATGGCTCGGCGTCCGAAACCCAGTAGTACGTTTTGTTACTCGGGGACTTGGTCAAAATTCTGACTGCAGGTCCGCGGACAGGTTTCGAACCTCGTCACACCCCATCACCAAACTCGACCCAAAAGTGGGTAGGGTGCGTGGAAACAGTGCAGGGGACCCCTACACCACGTGCAAGTGGACCTGCGCCTTGGGAAAGGCATTTCGCACGTGAAGGAAGGCGCCACGGCGTGTGCGCGCCATGGAGGCGTTAGGCGTTTCTGTGGTGGGTGAGACCTGCGCTTCGGCAAGCATAACTTGGGCTACGCTTGGCCGAATTGCACGCGGTTTGGTGCGTTGGAAATCTCATGACTAGCCCTATAAATGTTGTGATCATGTCTATGTTCAAAAATATAACGCAAAACGACGTTATTCCCTTCGCAAACTGACTGTCTCCAAATTCCTGCTCACATAGCGTGAGGCGACCAGAAAGCTCACGCTCAGTCTCAGATTCGCCCAAAACAGTAGACGTGAACCACTAGAGTCTATCAGACCAACGTCGGGACCGCACCACGCGGATCTCATCCTGACAAAGGGTTATGGGCCCACGGGCCTGATAGCCTCCAACGTTCACGTCTTCCGCAGCGCACGGGATCGTCATCTTGGACGTCGCCGTGAAGTTCTGAGAACTCGTCGGAGTAGCAGCTGCGCACATGGCGCAGAAGGAGACGCAGCCCATTCAGAAGTATGCGGGCAGCCCAGGCTTTGGGCTATGGAGGTGGCACTTCGAGTTGCACCTCTCGCATAAGGGGCTGCTTGATGTCATGCTGGGAAAGGAGGTGCTCACAGAGGCGACTGCTATGGACGCGGAGAAGTAGGCCTTCGAAAAGAAGAACACGGAGGCGCTCATGCTCCTGCTGTCCGGGACGGCCGAGTCGCAGTGGGGCTACTTCCAGGGCTGCAAGCTGGCAGCCAAAGCTTGGCAAAAACTCTGCTCCATCCACCAATCCAAGTCGCTCGCGAATAAAATCTTCGCAATGAAGTGACTCCTCACGGTGAGAATCGAGGAGGGAGATGATGTCATCTCCGCCATGCAGCAGATCGAGTCGCTCGCCTCACAGTGCAATGACGCGGGGTGGAAGATCGACACGCAGCTGCAGGCGATGGCCCTCCTCATGGTCCTACCTGACAGTTGGGGCCCACTCATCACCGTCCTCGGAGGATGGGCGGAGGACAAGCTCACCTATGGCGCGGTCGCAGAGTACATCCGCAACGAGGCGCAGCGCCGGAGCTGCGGGGAGTCCTCGTCTTCCTCTTCGGCCCTCGTCACCAAAACGCGTAGTGGTAGAAACGGGGGCAAAGGAAGCGACGGAAGAGGCGGCGGCAAGAAGGGCGCCAAGAAAGGTGCGTGCCGCAACTCCGGCAAGGAGGGCCATTGGGCCCGCGAGTGCCCGGAGGAGGCGAAGACCGGCGGCAAAAACAGAAAGGGCAGGTCGCTCCTCAACGGCAACAAGAACCACTTCCTCAAGAAGGCCAACAGGCGGTGCCTGGATTCCGGGGCCGAGGAGCACACCCAAGTCGAGAAGGTGGGGTTCGTCACCTACGAGAAGTCCTCCAAGTCAATGGTGGTCGCGAACGACAAAGGCGAGCCGGCGGCCGGCCAAGGCGACGTGGAGGTGGAAGTCATGGTGGGCGGTAAGAAGGAGCTGTGCACAATCCGTGATGTGCAGCACGTCCCCGGCCTGGCTGACATCCTGAGTGTCAGCTGCTTGACGGACAAGGGGTATGAGGTGCTCTTCCGCAGGAAAGGCGCAGTGGTGCGCATCGACGGCGACGGCGAGGTCGTGCTGGAGGCAAAGCGCGAGGGCGGTCTCTACATCGTGGAGACCAAGGTGGTCCCCGCGGCATCGGACGCAGCAGACTCGCAGGAGCGCGTCGTCAACATGGCCAAGGGAGGGAGAGCTGATCTGGAGCTCTGGCACCGACGGTTGGGGAATTCGGCTCCCGCAACCGTTAAGGAGATGGCGACGCGCGACATGGTGCGCGGCCTCGTCATCGACGGTGCAGATGCGGCAGCAGATGCAGCATCGCACAAAAAGTGCGAGCCTTGCATTTTGGGCAAGGCGCGGCGCAAGCCGTTCAATGAGAACGAGGCTCTCGCGAAGGACCTGCTGGAGGTCGTACACAGCGACGTGTGCGGACCGTTCAAAACCCCGTCAAACAGCGGCTTGAGATACTTCGTCACCTTCATTGACGACTGCAGCAGGAAGCTCTACGTGTACTTCATGAAGCGGAAAGGCGAGGTCCTGGACCGGCTGAAGGAGTACGTCGCAGCGGTGGAGAGGTAGACTGGCCGGAAGGTCAGAGCGCTACGCAGCGACAATGGCGGAGAGTACGTGGGCTGCAGCGGGTGGATGAAGCAGCAGGGCATCAAGTGGGAACCCACTACGCCGTACTCGCCACAGTCCAA
>SZWC01005364.1:86749-116181 GCA_023375785.1 Penium margaritaceum | reverse complement strand
GACTGCAGCAGGAAGCTCTACGTGTACTTCATGAAGCGGAAAGGCGAGGTCCTGGACCGGCTGAAGGAGTACGTCGCAGCGGTGGAGAGGCAGACTGGCCGGAAGGTCAGAGCGCTACGCAGCGACAATGGCGGAGAGTACGTGGGCTGCAGCGGGTGGATGAAGCAGCAGGGCATCAAGTGGGAACCCACTACGCCGTACTCGCCACAGTCCAATGGAGTGGCGGAGCGGGCGAACCAGACGCTGCTCAACATGGTGCGGACCATGCTTGTGGATGCGGGGTTGCCGCGAGGGTTCTGGGCGGAGGCTGTGCGTACAGCGAGCTACACCATCAACCTCACCCCAACAGCGGTACTGAAGGGTAAGGGTGGTTGGAAGACGCCGCAGGAGGTTTGGAGCGGGCGCAAGCCAAACGTGGTGCACCTGAAAGTGTTCGGGTGCAAGGCGCACGCGATGGTGCAGGCGGTGCAACGACGCGACAGCAAGCTGGAACCGCAGGCGAAGCCGTGCTTGTTCCTCGGCTACGAGAGCGCGCAAAAGGTGTATCGGCTCTGGGACCCGTGCACGTAAGAGATCATCCGCAGCCGTGATGTCGAGTTTGACGAGCAGCAGAGCTTCAGCAGCAGCAGCAACGACATGAGCGTCGGGAACACTCCAAAACAGGGGGAGTGGTTCCAGCTCCTTGACTACGAGGAGGAGCCGGCGGACGCGGAGGTCGATGATGCGGCGTCGGAGCGCGGTGGTGCAGCAGGGGCAGCAGCCGACGCGGAGGACTCCGACGACGACGCAGCTGGGCTGAAGATCCGGCGGAATGATCCGTCGAAGGAGGCACCGCGGGTGCCGAAGCGCGCACTCCCGGCAGAGTTCGCGTCGGGCGTCGGAGAAAAATACTCCGGACGCGCCGCCCGTCCGGTTGATGGTTCACCGGAGCAGGAGGGATCCTCGGGGAGCCGTCCGGTCGATGATTCACCGGAGCAGGCTGAGTCGGAAGGATCGCAGCAGAGCGACGAGACGCCGCCAAGACTGCCGCGCCGCAGCGGGAGGCAGCGGAGAGCGGGGAAGCGTTTCGACGCAGGCACCGGTCGATGGATCGGCATGACGCGGTGCATGCTGGCTGCATCAACGGAACCGACAACCGTGCAAGAGGCGCTTGCGCGGCCCGAGGGGAAGCAGTGGGACGCCGCCATCAAGTCGGAGTTGGCGTCCATTGCTGAAAATGACACGTGGCAGCTGGTTGACAGGCCGAAAGACGCCAAGGTCATCGGCTCCAAGTGGGTCTTCAAGACCAAGTTCACAAAGGAGGGTGTGGTTGACAAGTACAAGGCGCGGCTAGTGGCAAAGGGGTACGCACAGCGTAAGGGCGAGCACTACGATGAGACGTTCGCCCCCGTCGCCAAGTTCACAAGCATCCGGACGATCCTTGCGGTGGTAGCCGCGAAGGACATGGAGCTCCACCAAATGGACGTAAAGACGGCCTTCCTCAACGGCATCATCGACAAAGAAATCTACATGGAGGTGCCGGAGGGGGTGGAGGCGCCGGAGGGCAAGGTGTGCAAGCTGCGGAAGTCCTTGTACGGGCTAAAACAATCGCCCCGATGCTGGTACCAATAGATGGACAGCTTCATGGCACAAATTGGCTTCAAGCGCTGTACGTGCAGCGCAGCAAGAAGCTCCATCAGATTGTCGCACTCTACGTGGACGATCTGATCTTGTGCTCCTCAGACCTGCCAAGCCTATAGCAGCTGAAAGAGCAGCTGAGAAGCAGGTTCCAGATGTCGGACATGGGGGAGCTGGAGTTCTACCTCGGGGTGAGCATTACGCGGAATCGGGGGGCGCGCACGCTTGAGCTGGGACAGGCCAAATACGTGGCCGAGGTGCTGAAGCGGTACGGCATGGAGGACTGCAAACCAGTGTGTAGTCCTGTCTCCACGACCTGTGAACTGAGTGCGGCAATGGCGCTGCAAACAAAAGAAGAACGGGAGGATATGGCAGGGGTGCCCTACCAATCGGCGGTGGGCAGCCTCATGTACGCCATGGTGGTGACTCGACCGGACCTGGCCTACGCGGTGGGCCAAGTGAGCAGGTACGTGGCCGATCCAGGGCCAGTACACTGGCAGGCGGTCAAGCGCATCCTCCGCTACCTGCAGGCGACGCGGCACGCGCGCCTGAGGTTCGACGGCAAAGGGCGGGTGGACCCTTTGCACCTGGTCTGCTACACGGATGCAGACTACGCTGGCGATGTGGACAAGCGGAAGTCCACATCCGGCTACGTGTTCTTCCTCGCTGGTGCAGCGGTCTCGTGGTGCAGCAGGAAGCAAGACTGCGTCGCCACCTCCACAGTGGAAGCGGAGGTGTGGCTCCGTAGGTTGCTGGGGGAGCTGGGCATGCCGCAGCAGGAGCCAACGGTGGTGCAAGAGGACAACACCGGCTCTATCTCGCTGACCAACAACCCGACGCAGCACAGGAGGACGAAGCACATCGACGTGCGTTACCATTACGCACGGGACATGGTCGAGAAGGGGCAGGTGGTGCTGCAGCACTGCAGCACGCACAACATGCTTGCGGATTGCTTGACCAAAGCGCAACCCGCGGACCGGCACGCGATGAGCGTGGCCGGGCTTGGGATGACCAGCTATGATGGGCTTGAGGGCGCAGCGGAAGATGAGTAAGAGCAAGCTGGAGCAGCGGGCATGGAAGGTGCAAGTGGGAGAATGTTGAAAAATTGCCCCTTCGCATGCCCAAGTGCGGCGCCGGGAGGCGCCGACGAGCCGCCAGAAAGTGGAAACTCCGCTCCGGCGGATCTGGCGACTCGACAATTGCTTGGATCCTAAAATGGAGGATTTCCCCGTAAAGTTGACGAGTCGCTGAATCCGGTGGAAGTTGTTTCGCCGGAATCGGACAAGTATCAAGGGGGATATGGCCTTCCAAAGTTGGGGTGTGCGCAGCGACTCTGGGAGCCGGCTGCGACTCGAAATCCGGTGGATAATCGACCGGATTGAGTAACAAAAATACCATCTGGAGAAATTGCTCCGGAAGGCCTGCCGAGGCGTCCGGTGGATAATCCACCTGATCAGGTGGATCATCCACCGGATCCAGTAGTGCNTTGGGGTGTGCGCAGCGACTCTGGGAGCCGGCTGCGACTCGAAATCCGGTGGATAATCGACCGGATCGAGTAACAAAATTACCATGTGGAGAAAATGCTCCGATAGGCCTGCCGAGGCGTCCGGTGGATGATCCGCCTGATCAGGTGGATCATCCACCGGATCCAGTAGTGCAGGTTGTTACTGGGGGACAGCCAAAATCATGGCTCGGCGTCCGAAAGCCAGTAGTACGTTTTGTTACTCGGGGACTTGGTCAAAATTCTGACTGCAGGTCCGCGGACAGGTTTCGAACCTCGTCACACCCCATCACCAAACTCGACCCAAAAGTGGGTAGGGTGCGTGGAAACAGTGCAGGGGACCCCTACACCACGTGCAAGTGGACCTGCGCCTTGGGAAAGGCATTTCGCACGTGAAGGAAGGCGCCACGGCGTGTGCGCCATGGAGGCGTTAGGCGTTTCTGTGGTGGGTGAGACCTGCGCTTCGGCAAGCATAACTTGGGCTACGCTTGGCCGAATCGCACGCGGTTTGGTGCGGTGGAAAGCTCATGACTAGCCCTATAAATGTTGTGATCATGTTTATGTTCAAAAATATAACGCAAAACGACGTTATTCCCTTCGCAAACTGACTGTCTCCAAATTCCTGCTCACATAGCGTGAGGCGACCAGAAAGCTCACGCTCAGTCTCAGATTCGCCCAAAACAGTAGACATGAACCACTAGAGTCTATCAGACCAACGTCGGGACCGCACCACACGGATCTCATCCTGACATCCACCACAGAAAGCAACACACGGGAGCTGGTTGACAGGCTGGGAGATGCCAAAGTCATCGACTCGAAGTGGGTCTTCGATACCAAGTTCACAAAAGAAGGCGTGGTTGACAAAGATAAGGTGTGGCATGTGGCAAAGGGATATGCGTAGCATAAGGACAAGTACTATGATGAGATGTTCACCCCCGTCGCCAGGTTTAGAAGCATCCGGATGATCCTCGTGGTGGCAATTGCAAAGGACATGGATCTTTGCCAAATGGATGTAAGGATGGCTTTCTTTAATGACGTCATAGACAAAGAGATGTACATGGAGGTACCGGAGGGGATGGAGGTGCTCGAGAGCAAGGTGTGCAAGTTGCAGAAGTCCTTATACGGGCTAAAACAATTACACGGTGCTTGTACCAACAGATGGACAGCTTCATGGTACAACTGAGTTTCAAGCGCGACGATTCGGATCACAGCGTGTACGTGCGGCGTGACAAGCACCTCCAAAAAATTGTCACTCTACGTGGACGACGTGGTTTTATTCTTGATGGACCGCTGAGCCTATAACGACTAGGGGCGTCCCTGTTAGGTGTCGACCTAACGGGCTGCGGGGTGGGCAAAGGGTTTGCCGAGGTCCGTCACTGGATTGGCCGTCGGGTTTTTCAGTGCTGCACCATTTACCGCAAAGGTTTTTCGTTGCCGCCTGGTTCACCTGGAGAGCGTCGTTTTTCACGTGCTGCTGATCCGCCATCATTGGAGTACTCGCCAGGAATGCTGCTTGTCGCCAGGTGCGCTTGCTTGGTTCATCGTTCTCATCGCGAGGTCTGCGATCTTCTGAACTATTGACTTGCACCGAGAACTTGTGCAAGGCTATCTCCAGGTAGTTAATGCGCCGGTTGTCCCTGCAGTACCACTGCGCTCTAATACCGAGTGTTACACCGAACGAAACGTAGGTGGTTCACATGGATGAGATGAGGGACAAAAGAAAATCCGAGATTTTCGTACAACTGGATAATTTGTATGAAGCAGCAAGTGTACTTTGATGACAAGCGTTGAGTGAGTCCAGCACATATATAAAATGCCGAGAATGAGAATGAGGCATAAGTTTGGTTATCGACGTTTGAGTAGAGCGAAGTCAGGTTGGAAATCGTACACCACAAACATTTTGACCGCATCATTACATGATTAAGTATGTTAGAACTCGATGACACAAGTCCAAGACCCCAACCTGTGCAAAAATTTATAAAGATGAAGTAAGGATTCTTTAATAAAGTTTAATTATTGTTTTTTAAAAATGCAAACCAAAAATGAAAAATATTCACAAAATACCCTTCATTTTAAAAAAAGGATCGGCGTTTGCCGTTGCTATTTTTAAAGTCTAGGCACGATGTGTATAGATCTGTTACTCATGGGTATCCCGTTCTTTTTTTTAGTGAGTTGGATATGTCATGTCAAGAATTCCATACGCGGGTATGCGAGCTTAATAGTGCGCGCGGTGTAGGTATCCAAGCAATGACTGCATTCTTGTTAGTCAGTAAGTGTAGTACAATGACAAGTCCATGTATACAACGTCGAAGATGAGAATGAGGCATGTGTTATTACACCAAGGAACGTAGACGGTTCAAACGGATGAGTTTGATGCTTCCATGACGTACATTAGTCCCTAAAACTCGTCAGTGGACATTTCTATTCTTACATTCATGGCCCACCGCACGGTGATTTCCGGATTTTTCCGCCGTTTGACCGAGGGAATTTTGCCAACTGCCCCGACCTCTAGTGTCTTGTTCCACAAGTTTCTGACAACTTTGACCACGTTCGAGAATGGTCAAACAGTAGTGTCGCGAACCATTTTGATGTTTCGATATCATTCGGTGGACTTCTCAATAACGCTCATATTTTATAAAGAAACGTCAGGATATTATTGAAGCCCCCTGACTTCTCAACGGAGCTTCTCAAATCCATCACTCACGACGTGACCTCGCACGCGTCGTTCAGCTCGAACAGCGATGACACAACTTATACCTCATTCTCATTCTTGGCATTGCATGTTTGTGATCAACACACTTGAAACTTGTCATCAAAGTACACTCACTGCTTCATAAAAATTATGTATTTGTCTCAAAACCCCGAATCATCTTTTGCCCTGCACCTCATCCCTGTGAACCACCTACATTTCACTTGGCGTAACACTTGGTGTCAGAGCACAGCGGTGCTGGAGGAGCAATTGAAACATTAACTACCTGGCGACAACCTTGTACGAGTTCTCTGCACATCTCCACCATTCAGAAGATCGCAGACTTTGCAATGACGACGGTGAATGGAGTGAGCACACCCGACTAAAAGCAGCAGTCCCCGACGAGCACCCTGGCGATGGCAGATCAGCAGCACACGACCAATGACGCTCTCCAAGTCAACCAGGCGGCAGTGACAGCTTTCGCGGAAAATGGTACAACACCAATGAACCCGATGGCCAGTTCGGTGACGGACCCCTCAGGCTCGACAATCCCTTCGCCCATGCCGCAGCCTGTTTGGTCGACACCTCGCATGCTGGGAGGCACCGACCGACAAGCAAGAATCAACAAAAACATGTACCATTAACAACCATCTTCTCCAATAGCTCAACACAACAATGAAGGAGCTTTGAGTTTCTCTTGCGCATGAAGTAGTGCTCACCGAGAGAAATCCCAACTCACGAGTGAATCCCAAATTTGACCGACACTCCCTGAGCCGTTCGATCCCGCAAACTCAAAGGAACCGACAGTCAGGATGTGGATGATGAGTTGAAGGGTGTACTTCACCGCTACTGGGGTCAACAACGACAAAAAGAAAATTGACCCCATGGCCTCGTTTTTGTGTGGAACGGTGTTGATTTGGTGGTACGATCTAAAGGCCATCCAAGGACAGTAGGAGACTAGCAGATCTGCATCAATGGCTCTCGTGACCGATCTCACATCATCGACTGCAGGCGTACTAACTCTCGAGCAGATTAATCTATCGTAGTACAACTCTCTAACACTAATGGAAACGTGGAGTGACTTTGCATACGCTACACTCGATCACTTTGGGAAGCTGAACGAGAAGTATTATGCATGGTATAGACTCCAATATCTACGTTAGTAGTCCAATGTGGTAGAATGCACTTGGAGTTCCTGTGACATCATCACCAACAGTGACCTCACCCAGGACAAACTGTGTTTCTATACCAACAATGGCCTTAAGCTAGATATTTGGCAAGCAATTATCATTTTCGGCATCCAAGAAGACCTTCCACAAATGATCGCAGCAACCAACTGCATTGACAATGCCGACCACAACTGTCGGATGCAGGAATTCAACGGCTGGTGATCCCAAAGCCACAATCCTTCTCGTGACAGAGGAAATTCATTGTCGGCGGAAACCTTGTCCCCAATGGAGATCGACGCCATCGATTTGCACAATCAATGGCTCTGCTACACTTGCAAAAAACCAGGGCATATCTTGGGTGGCTACCAATAGCGCCAATAGCAATCCATAAAGTGGGGGAAGTTGCAGAAAAAGAGTGAAGAGTTGGGAAACAACAGAGTACAGGAGTAGACGGCGAGGCTGCTGTCCGTTTGGAAAAATCTGCGCTGACTGAACGCCCATTTGAGCGGCTCGCATTGCCGCAAACAAGGGCTCGTGAGATTGCCAAATTCGATGAGGGGTGTGAGGACGGCCAATTGGCGATACTACTAAGAGTGTAAGTGAGGGGTTGTAAAAGTCGCAGAACGGTACTTTCACTACTAGATGGAGGAGCTTCTCATAGTCTTTTCATTAACGACTTGGTTTAGAAGCTAGGTTTGTAGAACAAATCACGAGTTTTCAAAGGATAAACCGTCAACAGACGAATGCAGATCTGTCAACTTCGCAAACCACTACAGCTGCAATTTGAAGATCTACACGATGTAACGGTCTGGAGGAATTGCCCAATGAGCGACCACAAAATCATCCTTGGATACAATTTCCTATACTGGCACAATTCACTACGCACGACACAACAATAGTTACAAGAAGTAGTAGAGATGGAAACAACAGAGGAAGTTGCAACAGTCACAAAACGCCAAGCGATATCTTTGGACATGGCCAAGCAGTACTTGAAATGCTGAGCCCAAGCGTGGCTAGTCCACGTGTATGGGAGTATGGGAAGTGGAAGAATCACAGCTTCGGAAGCGAGACCAACAGCATCAACAATTGAGAAGTTCATATTAGTACCGAAAGGGTTCATTGAGCTCATGGAGGAGTTTGAAAGGGGTTTTTCCTGACAAACTACCTAGAGAGTTACCACTGCAACGCAACATCGACCATCAGATGGACCTGAAGCCAGGCAACAGACCGACGGTGAATAGAATATATCGGATGAGCAATCAAGAGCTGACCAAACTCAAGAAGAAGTTGGATAAGATGCTTGCGCAGGGGTTCATCCAACCCTCCACGTCACCCTCCACCATACCAGTCCATTCATGAAAAATAAAATAGGACAGATGCGAATGTGCATGGAATACCGAGCGTTGAACAACATCACAATCAAGAACTACTACCCCCTCCCGCAAACTGATGAACTTTTGGACCAGCTCTATGGGACCCAAATCTTCAGCAAAATTGACTTACGCAGCGGCTATCAGATCCGCGTATGTGATAAGGGCGTCAAGAATAAAACATTCTGCACCAGATATGGAAACTTCAAGTTCAGGGTCATGACGTTTGGACTCACTATCTCCCCCGTAAAATTTATGGTGGCGATGAACAAACTTTTCCGCCTGTACCTACACAACTTTGTCTTCGTATATCTTGAAGACATCCTGGTGTTAATCCGCACCCCGGCGGAGCATAGTGGACACCTCGAAGAAGTTCTTGATATTTTACAAAGAGAGTTATTTTTTGGAAAACTCTCAAAGTGCGAATTTGGTCACTGTTCAATCGAGTTTTTGGGCCACATCATCAATAGCGGAAGAATCACAATGGACAAAGAAAAGGTGGAGGCGGTCGCTGATTGCCCAATGTTCACAAATGTTTGGGAGGTCCAGGTATGTTTGGGCTTCTATAACTACTACCGTTGATTCGTAAAGGATTACGCTCGGGTATCAGCGCCTCTCTCCAACCTCACCAGGAAAACCACCGAGTGGAATTGGGGGGATAGCAAACAAGAAGTGTATTACTCTTTGAGAAATGCTGTGACCTCTGCGCCAGCCTTACGCTTGGCAGATCCAACGGAGGACTACATTGGCCACCGGTACATCCGATCGAGCCATTAGAGCCATTCTCCTCAATGACAATGGCAGTGGAGAACAACTGGTAGCGTATATGTCAAGAAAAGTACGCAGGCCGGAATTAAACTATGTGGTGCATGAAAAGGGGATTCTCGCAGTCATGCATGCATTGAAAACATAGCGGTACTACCTGGAATGCCGGCGATGCATCTTCCACACCGACCATCACGCCATGAAAAATCTCAAGACCCAACCAAATTTAAGGCGTCTACAAACTCGATGGATGGAGTTCATCGATTCCAACTTCGACTATTCTCTAAGTCAAAGACCAGATCTAGCGGCTGAGGTCAGCATGTTGCTTGTCGAATGAGACCCATATCTTGCAAGGCTGCCTACAAAAGGTAACGAGGAGTTTGGCGGGTACGACAAGACCAAGTTTTGGTTCGACGATCCCTACTGGCGACAGCGATTCACTCGCCAAGTCATCGTCCCCCCGAACAAAGAAGTACAACGAATACTATTGGAAGAGTGCCATGACACCGGTTCATGTGGGTGCTTCGGTGAGGGCAAGACGCTCAAGAAGTTGGCAAAATACTATTGGTGGGACAAGATGCAGGCCAACCTGGCAGCAATCTACAAATCATGCGACACCTGTCAGAGGCAAACACCTCATCGCTCGAGGCCACTGGGACTAATCCAACCCCTTCCCATATTAAGGGAGCCATGGGCCAAAATTTGCGTGGAATTCTTTACAGGACTGCCCTCCACACCCAAGGGATATGACGTGGTGGACAGATTCTCTAAAATGTCACACTTCATCCCGACGACCACCGCCGTCACCACAGAAGGAACAACTCGGCTGTTTCTATATCCGATCGTGCGACTGCATAGAGTGCCACGTACCATCATAAGCGATACAGACGGCCACGTTGTGAGAAAATTAGAAGGAGTAGAACAAGTGATGGCAGAAGCAGGCAAGAGAAATAGGACATGAGACGCTCTTACATGATGATGTAGGCGAAGAGCTGTGCAGCAGTGCAAGGAGTTAGGTGGAAAACCAGATAGAGAGTTAGATGGAAAACCAGAAGCTGAGGTTGAACATGGAGGTGGACAAACTCAGGTGAGAGAATGCTAGGTGGAAGTTTGTGGGAGGATGAGACAAATAATATGTTGAGAGGAACTGAAGCGAAGGAATGAGTGTGACAGAGTGACGAGAGGCGGAGGTGAGAGTTGAGAGTGGATGGCGATGAAAGAATGTGTGATGGGCAAGCAGAGCGAAGACATGGTGATGAAGAGGTGGCACCGAAGGCGAATAGGATAAAAAGGACTGTTCTGGGTTGACTAGGAGGGAATGAACATCTTCCATATATGCAATCATGCAAGCAGAACAGGATAAAAGAGCAAAGACAACGGCTTCTTTCCGCTAGCCGGACGCAGTGGACATGTGTCACATTATTAGGGGAAGACTTGAAATTCGGGACCCAACGGTCAGTCTGGCCAAAGAGTCGTTAAGTCAAGGTGGTTCGGTCTTGGACCTGAACCGTTGTTGAGATAATAACTCTTGGCGGAGTCGTGTTTTCCAACAAGCCCCCTTATTCCAAGAAGAGTTAGTAGTAGTACTCCTCCCAGTTATCAGGAAGTTGTCCATGGGAGTATGCAAGGAGACCCTTGCACATGGCTCCTATCTCACTACGATGAGCTAGGAGGAGAGGGTGAAGTTCTTCGCTCATGAAAGGGCGGGGCCAAGACCGAATTCCTTGATTGAGGCTTTCTTGTTTCTCAGCCACCTCCTCGTGGGAGCAGCGCTAGCCAAGATATTTGGGTTTTCCAAGGAGGGCATTCGTGATTGTAAATCCATCAATAAGTTCTGGATAGAGATAGGTGTAGATTTGAGTTTTCCACTCGTCAATGTTGCTTTTTTGCTTGCAGCAGATCTTGGCAGCATGGAATGGAAGCTATACTACAGGGAGAGGTGGAGGAGGTGGAGATGCAGGGTGCTCCATGATTTCTTCTTCCTCTTATTCCTCTTCCTTGCCTTTCTTGATGAGATCAATTTTAAGGAAGGGTCTGTTTCTGAGCTCCTTACGGAAGAGAGGAGAGTGAGGATTGTCTCGGAAGGTGAGGGTGATCCAACATCATTTCCATGTCTCCTGTTGCAGGCTGAACCAAATGTATGGTCTGCATCTTGCATGCCTCCATATGTGGTGAAAGGACACATTAACAAGGCTGGAGAGGTGCTCCCAGACAAGCAGGAAGGTTGCATGATAGAGTTTGACATGGATTTCACTGATGTTTGTATGCACCGAGCAGGAAGTCTGAAACTCGGTATTCATTGATGAAGATGGTACTGGTGATGGTTAGTATCTTTTGTGACCAGTTGTAGACGTTGTACCCATCTTCATCAAGGGTTGGGCATCCTGCCTATGGGATTACCATTGTTGCTGATGAAGCCACGTGAATCTCTGCAGGTGTTGGTGTCTTGGGTGCAGATGCCGATCTTTGTTGACGAGGGACCAAGAATGTGGATGGCTGATGATGGATTGTGAGTACAGGGGCGGGCCAAGTGCGCTGATAAAGGGTTTCTCTTGGGCGCAGGTCATTGCGAGATTGGCAATGCGACTGGGTGTATCCTTGTGCCAAGCGGATGATGAGTAGGAGGAAGGAGAGCTGCAAAGCCGGTGGATTTGAGGAGTGGGCGCAGGGGCAAAACCATGTGCACTGCTGAGTAGAGGGTTAGAATGCAGCAAGGGGAAGACAAGGGACAACGCACCGCGAGAGATCTGCTACCGGCATGGGTGCAGGCCAATACAAGATTTGCAGCTGGCACGTGCAGATCCTTGTATTGGCCATAGATGTAGATGTTGCTGATGAAACAGAGGCAGATTCTGGGCGTAGGGATGAGCCGCGTGTGCTATAGAGAAGAATCGGCATAGGCGCAGGTCGTCGCAAGATTGGCCGTTCGACCGGCAAATCTTGCGAGACCACGTGTGTTGTGGATGATTGAAGCGGCGGATTGATGATGATGATGTGGGCGCAGGGCGAGACCACGTGTGTTGTGGATGATTGAAGAATGATGAGGATGATGATGATGAAGCTGAAGAGGCTGATGATGGAAGCAGATGAGACTGATGAGACTAAAGAAGGCAGAGGAGTTGATGCTGAAGACAAAGAAGGCGTAGAGGAGGGCTGATGCAGCAGAAAGGTCCTCTAATGTCAGGAGAGTGACGCCTTGTGCCCCCAGTTGGCCCGAGACCGACGGCAGGAAGACTGGTGGTGTTCAATATCTTGACGATGAAAGGGATTCTGATGAAGCAAGACTGGTTCGAGAGAAGTAGAGGCATTTTCTGATGTCAAAGGAGTGGCGGCTTAGTCCCCAGTTGGCTCGAGACCAATGAGCAGGAAGACTGGTGGTGTCCGATGTCCAGACAAAGAACGATGCTCTGCTACTACTGCAAACGAGAAGAGAGGATGCGGGAGCGCGGCTAAATAGTGCGAATTGAGGGTGACGCAGGACGGATAAGACAGGTGAGGATGCACAGTGGAGAAGCGGGCAGATGCGGGTGATGATGCAGATAAAGTTGATGAGTTGGAATGAAGCGGCTATAAGTTAGGAGAAAGACAGGAGAGCAAGGGCACTGCAGAGGTGGAGGCACAGATGAGGATGTGACCGTGCCACAGGGCCACAGAGTTCATGAAGAGGGACTGAGAGGAAGAAGAGCCTGTGAGATCTGCAGATTAAGAGGTTTTGTAATGCAGGGTAACAGGAGTGACAAGTAGAAGCGGCAAGAAACTTTGGCAAAGATGTCGGCAGAGCACGGCTCGAGGCCACTAGTGGCAGCTTGATGGCGAAGGGACACCAAACTTTGCCACGTGCGTGATTCTGGAAGCAGGACTTTATTCGGGTGCTGAAGGACCACCAGGGCTTTGAGAAGTGAGCGAGGCGAGGCTGCTGACTTCAGCTGCAGAGGAAGTGGAAGAGGTGCTGACGAGCAGGAGCATGGAGGACCAGGTTACATGAGCCACCATATGTGGGTGAATATTCATAGGAAGGCTCAGAAGTCTGAGCGACGTTGCAGCGGTGGCGGCAAGGAGGCAGGTCAGAATGGTGGAGGTGGTGGAAGTGGTGGCAGACAGTGGCGGAGACAGAGCTGATCATGGAGGCGAGTTTGGTGGCAATGAAGCAACGACTTGGTCAGTGATCACCAGGTGATGTATTCTGACGCTCTGATACCATGTAAAAAAAATGGAAGGAGCAGGGCGAGTGATGGCAGAAGCAGGCAGGAGCTATAGGACATGAGAAGCTCTGAAATGATGCCGTAGGCGAAGAGCTGTGCAGCACTGCAAGGAGTTAGGTCGAAAACCAGATAGAGAGGTACAAAGCTGAGGTAGAACACGGAGGTGGACAGATGTCAGGTGAGAGAATGCTGGATCGAAGTGTGTGGGGATATGAGACGAATGATATGCTGAGAGAAATTGAAGCAAAGGAGTGAGCGCGACGGAGCAACGAGAGGCGGAGGCAAGAGTTGAGAGTGGATGGCGATGATAGAATGAGCAATGGGCAAGTAGAGTGAAGACACGGCGATGAAAGCGTGGAACCAAAGGCAAACAGGATGAAAAATACTGTTGTGGGTTGACTAGGAGGGAATTAACATCCTCCATATATGCAATCATGCAAGCGGAACAGGATAAAATAGCAAAGAAAATGGCTTCTTTCTGCCAGCTGGACCCGGGGGACATGTCTCACATTATCAGAGGATAACTTGACATTCGGGACCCAACGGTCAATCTGAATGAAGAGCTGTTAAGTCAAGGTGGTTCGGTCTTTGACCTGAATCATTATTGAGAGAATAACTCTTGGCGGAGCCATGTTTTCCATCACGCTTCACCAGTCATTTTTGGCACAGACTGATGACACACTACGGCAGTCGGATCCAACTATCAACAGTATTCTATCCTCAAACCAACAAAAAAACCAAGTGAAGCAACCAGATGCTCGAAAAATTCTCTGAACTTTATGCGAGCCACATAACATTGATTGGACAGCAAAAATACCGACCATAGAATTTGTATTCAACTATGTAACTTCCACCACAACAAGAAAAATACCTTTTGATGTGGTATATGGAAAATTTCCTGCCACAGCGGGTAGATTATAGGGCCAGAGTAGAATTCCCTCAGTTGACATTCACCGCCGGGACTTTGCAAGCATCTAGGAGAAAACACGACAGACCTTCGCAAAGACACAAGCAGCTATGGAGCGGGTAGCCGACCGTCATCCCAGCGATGATGTGTTCAGCACTGGCAATCGCATCCTCCTCAGCTCGGCAAATGCTAAACTTTGAGGACAGGACTTTGTAAAGCTCAAACCCCTCTGGTTGGGACCGTTTGAGATCGAGCGAATGCAAACCCCAGTTGTTGCTTGACTTCGTCTCCCTCATAGCATGGCGATCCACCCTGTCTTCCACATCAGCAAACTTAAACACTATCTCAACCCCAGCCAGAACTTCCCCGGCAGAGACGTAACACCCCCACCTCCTGTACAAGTGGACTGGGATACGGGGTATGAAATGAACGACGCTATGGAAAAACAGCCGAATATCTGGTCAAGTGGCATGGCTATGACGCCGCGCACAATGGCTCGGAGCCCTATGAAAACCTCCGGGATGTCGATCACCTGGTTGACGACTACTTTCTTCATCACCGGCCTATGTATGCTAGCGCGCAGAGATGTCGCAGCTAAAAGAGGGGGATGTGTTACGTCCCTGATGTACACGAGTTCCTAAAACTTGCGAGTGGGAATTTTTGTTCTTACATTCATGGCCCACTGCGAGACGACTTCTGGATTTTTCTGCCGTTCGGCCGAGGGTATTTTGGCCAACTGTCCCGACCTCCAGTGTCCCGTTTGAGAAGTTTCCGACAACTTCGACCACGTTCTAGAATGGTCGAACAGAAGTGTCATGTACCACAATAATGTTTTGATATTTTTGGGTTGACTTCTCAACGACAGTCAACTTTTATGAAGAAGCGTCAAGATATTCTCAAAGCCCCCCAACTTCCTGGTGGAGCTTCTCAAATCCACCACTCTCGACGTGACCTCGCACTCGTCGCTCGACTCAAACGCTGATGACACGATGTATGCCTCATTCTCATTCTTGGTATTGTACATATGTCCTCGACACACTCAGCACTTTTCATCAAAGTATGCCTAATGGTTAATACAAGATATCCAATTGTCCTAAAACCCTGAATTGTCTTTTGCCCCGCACCTCATCCCTGTGAACCACCTACATTCCGCTCGGCGTAACAGAGGTATAGGACCAAGGATAATATGAGGATTTGGGACAAATGGATAATTTGTATTCAGTATTGAGTGCACTTTGATGACAAGTATCGAGTAAGTCGCTCACGAATATACAATGTCAATAATGAGAATAAGGCGTATTTTGGGTCCTCAACGCTCCGTTTGAGCTGCGTGTGTGAGGTCGTGCCGTGAGTGGTTGCTTCAGGAAGCTCCACTGAGAAGTCGGGGGACTTCAATAACATTGAGGAGCTTCTTTACAAAATTATAGCATTTTTAGAGGTGGACCGAACAATATCAAAACATCAATATAGTTTGAAATCTATCTGATGACCTTTTTAGAAGGTGGTCGAAGATTTTGAAAACGTCTGGAATGGAACACCGAAGGTTGGAGCACTTGGCCAAAATTCCCTCGGCCTTACGACGTAAAAATCCGGGGGTTGACATGCCATGGGCCACGAATGTAATGACATAAATGCCTACTCGTGGTGTGTAGGATCTTGTGTATGTCAGGGACGTAACACTTCTCCCCCTTTTAGTTGCGATGTCCCGGCGCGTTAACGGACAAATACCAGGGATGACGTTAGTAGCCATGCCACTTGACTAGGTACTCGGTCATTTATCCACGGCGTTGATATCCGAGGATGTCTTCAATCACATACTCCGTATCTCCATCCACTTGTACAAGAGGTGGAGGTACGATGTCTCTGCCGGGGAATTTCGAGCAGGGCTCTTTGTAGTGCTTGATCTTGCTGATGTGGAAGACAGGATGGATCGTAATGCTGTCTGGCAAGCGAAGTCAAGAGACGACAGGGGTTTGCATTAATTCCATATCAAACGGTCACAACCATCGAGGTTTGAGCTTCGCGAACTCCTGACCTCGTAGTTTGATGTATGCTGAGCTGAGGAGGATGCCCAGCATTGAACACATCATTGCTGCAATGTCAATTGGCCGCTCACTTCATAGCTTCTTGAGTCTTCGCAGGCATGTATCGTGTTTCCTCCCAAACACTTGGGAAATCCCTGTGGTGGATGCAGACCGCGGAGATATTGCTCTGACTTTGCAATCCAGTCGATGTGGCGGGAAATCCACTGTACACCACTTTGAAAGGGATTTTAGTAGTTGCGGCTGAAGTGGTGGAGTTGAATGCGAGTTTGGCGGTTGGTAGCTTGGCTGAAGAATCGGTGCCGTGTGGCTTGCATAATGGGTGAAGAAGGTGCTTCAGCGTCTGACTGGTCCGTTCTGTTTTCCTGTCCGTTTGAGGATAGAACGCCATTAAATGCTGGAACACACTGCCATAACGCATCATCAATTTGTGCCAAAAATGGCTGGTGAAGCGGCCGCCTCTTTTGGTGATGATGGTATGTGTTACATCGTGCAACCATACGATCTCAGTTAAGAACATTCGTGTTGTTCCTTCTGCACTGGTGGTGGTTGACGTTGGGATGAAATGCAACATTTTGTTTAGATCTGTCCACCAGGACGAGGAAGATGTCATATCCATTGGGAGTGGTGGGCAGTCCCGTTCCAAAATCCATGCTGATGTTGATCCACGGTTCCGCCTGAACAGGTAGGGGTTGGAGGAGACCGGGTGGCCTCCTGCAACAAGATTTCAGTCTCTGACAAGTGTTGCACAATTTGCAGAAGTTTGACACGTCGGTTTGCATTTTGGCCCACCACTAGTATTTTGCCAAATTCTAAATTGATTCTTCCTTGCTGAAGTGTCCACCTGTTGAGGAATTTATCCAGTAGAATCCTCTGTATCTCCTTGTCCTGGCAAGTGAATCACCGTTGCCAGTATCGGTCGTCTAACCAGAACTTGGTCTTGTCGTACCCGTCAAACTTCCTCACAACCCTTTGGGAGTAGTCTCACGAGATACGGGTCTTGTTCAAAGAGCTTAGTGTTTAGCTCAGCCATTAGATCTGGTCGTTGACTCGGAGCGTCTGGTTAGTTTTTCAAGGCCGGTACTCGATGTCGCAGTCAAAGTTAGACTCGAGGAACTCCATCCATCGGGTTTGTCGATGTATCACATTTGGCTGATTCTTGAGATATTTCAGTGCGTGATGGTCGGTGCGGACGATGCATCGTTGGCATTCCAGGTAGCACCGCCATATCTTGAATGAGTGCACAACTATGAGCATTTCTTTCTTGTGCACTACTTAGTTGTGTTTGGCCTATGTAGTCTTTGTGATATGTATGCGATCGGTTGTTTTCCACTATCTCTGGTGGCTCCATCAGACACATTGTTGGCCATGATGTGGTCCACCATTAGATTTGCCAATCTTAAGAATAGTGCCGAGGTCAGAGCGTTTCTGAAAGAGTTAAATGCTTCTTGTTCACTGGCCCCCAAAATCCACTTGTTGGTTTTAAGGGTGAGATCAGAGAGAGGTGCTAACACAGAGGGTACAATGTCTTTTACGAATCAACAGAAGTAGTTTTAGAAGTCCAAAAATACTTGGATGCACCAAATTTATGGACGTTAGCCAATCAATGACCGCCTCCACCTTTTTTGGGTCCATGGTGATTCGTCCACTGCTGATGATGTAGCCCAAAAACTCAGTCGAACGTCGACAAAAGTCACACGTCGAGAGTTATCCAAAAAATATCTCTTCTTAAAACTTTGAGAAAAAAAATTAAGATGTCAATTGTGCTCCTCTGGGTGCGGCTGCGCACCAGGATGTCGTTGAAATACACAACAAAGTCGTCAAGGTACAGGTGGAATACGTTGTTCATCACCAACATGAATGTTGTAGGGGCATTCGTGAGTTCAAACGTCATAACCGCTGACACGAAGTTCCCGTCTCGAGTGTGAAAAGGCATCTTCTTGACATCCTCAGGAGGCACATAGATCTAGTGATAGCCACTACGTAGGTCGAATCTGCTGAGATGTTGAGCCTCACGGAGTTGGTCAAAATGCTCATCTGCTCGTAAAAGACGATAGCGATTCTTGTTGGAGATGTCGTCGAAAGCTCAATAGTCCATGCACAGCCTCAACTCTCTGGTTTTATTTTTCACAAAAAGTATAGGTGGCATGTATGGTGACGTGGAATTTTCGATGAACCCCTGACCGAGCATCTTGTGCAACTGGTTTTGGAGTTTGGTCAGCTTGTGGTCGCTCATCTGATAGGTCCCCTTCACCGTTGGTTGGCTGTCCGGCTTCAGTTCTATGTGATTATCGATGTCCCACTGCGGAGGTAGCTCTCACAGCAGTTTTTTGGGAAAACCCCTTCAAACTCCTTGATGGGTGTCGCAAACACCTCTGGTACAGTTGCGGAATTTTCAGGTGTCAAGGGCTTTATCATTGCCTCGGCAACTGTAATGTATTGTGGTTCCCTTGCTTCCACGTGGAATAGCCATGCTTGAGCTTTTTGCTTCAGGTACCGTTTGGCTACGTCCAAAGATATTGGTTGGCGTTTTATGGCTTTCGGAGCTTCGTCTACTGCTTCCACATCTGCTACTTCCCGTAGCCGCCGTTGCATTGTGGGTCGCTCAACCCGAGGCAGTTGGTGCCTTTTTCCAGTGATGTTGACATGGAAAGATCCGCTGCTCCATTCTACTTGCGAATTGTACCGGTACATGAAGTCTCACCCGAGGATGATTTTGTGGTGGCTCATTGGGCAAGCTCTCCAGTCCGTTACATTGTACAGATCTCCAAATTACAGTCGGAGTGATTGGTGAAGTCCATGAATCTGCAGTCGCCCGTCAACGGTTTTTCCTTCAAACAATTTTGGATTGGTCTGCAAACCCAGCTTCCGAACCATGTCGTTGTTAACAAAGCTAGAAGAAGCTCCTCATTCCAGTAATGATGGTACCCTTTTGAGAATCTTGCAACTCCTTGGTTGCACTCATTGCAATATGGCCGGTTGGTCATCCTCATACCCCTCGTCACACTTTGTGATCTTAGGAACCATTGTCTGCCGTGATATGAGCTGTTTAAATGGGCATTCGGTCGGAGCCTCATCGTCTACTCCTGTCCTTTTCCGTTTTCCAACTCCTCAGTCTTTTTTGTGACTTCCCCCTCTTTTTGGTTTGTTGATGACGTTTTCAACAGTCACACAAGATGTGACGAAGCTTCTCGCAAGTCCACCAGATCTGTTGATTGCGTTGATCGACGGCGTAAATCTTCATTGGAGACGAGTTTTTGTCAACTGCAATTTTCCTCCACCAAGATAAGAATTGTGGCTTTGAGATCGCCAGCTGTTGGAATCCTGCATCCGAGTATTGTAGACGGTGCTATCGATGCAGTCGACTACTGCGATCATTCATGAAAGGTCACCCTAGATGCTGAAAATGGTGATCACTCGTTGAATATCTGGCTTGAAGCCGCTTTTGTAGTAGAAACACAGTTCATTGGGGACGAGGTCACTGCTGGTGATGATTTTGCAAAATTACCAAGTGTAGTCCGTCACGCTCGACTGTTGACCTAGATGTTAGAGTTTGTACCGTATGCCAGATTTCTCGTTCATCTTCCCAAAGCAAGTGAAAGTAGCACATAAAGTCGCCCCATATTTCCGGTGGTGTAAGAGTAGCGTGCCACGTTGAGTTAATGTACTTGAGAAGTGGTATGCCTACGGTCGACAATGAGAGATCGTTCGCGTGAGTCGTTGATCTCGCTTTTCAGATCTCCTATTGCCGTTGGATGGTCTTTAGATCGGACCACCAACTCAAAGACGTGCCATGCAAAAGCGAGGCAGTGAGGTCAACTTTCTTTTTGTCATTGTTGACTCCAGCAGCGGTAAAGTACACCTCCAAAATCACCAGCCACCTGATGACGGTCGGTCCCTTGGAGTTCGCTTGATCGAACGGCTTGGGGAGTTCCAGTCAATTATGGGGTTCACTCGAGAGTTGTAAACTTATCTCGGTGAGCACTGCTTCGCACGTCTGAGACACCCGAAGTTCCTCCATTGCCATGCTAAGTTGTTGGAGTAGATGGGTTTTTAGACTCTCAAGTCCTGACAGCTTCTAGTACAGGTCTTCGATTATTCTCGCTTGTTTGTCAGTGCCTGAAATCATGCCAGGTGTCATCCAGACAAACAATGGTGGAGGCAAAAGATTCGTCGAGCCTGAAGGGTCCGTCACCGAGTTGGCCATCGGGTTCTCTGGTGTTGTGCCATTCACCGCGATAGTTGCTGCTGTTGTCTGGTTCACTTGGAGTGTATCGGTGCTTGTGCATTGCTGATCCTCTATCGTCGGAGTACTCACTAGGGACTACTGCTCATCACCGGTTGCTCTCGCTCTATTCACCATTGGAATCGAAGGGTTTTTTATCTTCTGAATTGTGGAGATGTGCTAAGGATTTGTGCAAGGTTGTCACCGGGTAGTTTATGTATGGGTGACCCCTCTAGTGCCGCTGTGATTTGATGCCAAGCGTTATGTCAAGAAAACACATAGGTGGTTTACAAGGATGAACTGCGGGACAAAAGACGATTAAAGGATTTGGGACAAATGGATGACTCATATCAAGCACTAAGTGTAATTTGATGACAGTGTCGAGTGAGTCAAGCACATATATATAATGCCGAGAATGAGATTTAGGCGTATGTTGGGTCCTTGGTGCTCGGTTCGAGTGATACATATGAGTTTGTGCCGTGCGTTGTTACATTGAGAAGCTCCACCAAGAAGTTGGAGGGCTTTGAGAATTCTGAGGTGCTTCTTTAAAATAGTTTAACGCCATTGAGAATTTGACCAAAAAAATTGAAACATCAATATTATGTTTGATACTTCTGTCGACCTTTCTGGATGGTGGTTGAACTTGTCGGAGACTACTAGAACGGAACACTAGAGGCCGGGGTTGTTGGCCAAAATTCCCTCGGCCGAACGATGTAAAAATGCTGAGGTTGACACGTAGTGGGCCACAAATGTAAAGACATAAATGCCCATTCATGGAATTTAGGGACTCGTGTAAGTCAGGGACGTAGCATATGTTGGGTCCTTGGCACTCGAGCCAAGTGACTTGTGCGGGGTTGCACCGTGAGCGGCTGCTTCAAGCAACTCCGTCAAGAAGTCAGGGGGCTTTGATAATATCAAGGCGTGGCTTCATAAAATTCCAGTGCCATTGAGAAGTGGACAGAACAATACCAAAACATTGATATGGTTTGCGATAATTCTGTGGACCTTTCTTGAAAGTGGTCAAAGTTTTCAGAACCTTCTGGAAAAGAACACCGGAGGTGAGGAAAAGTAGCTAAAATGCCCTCGACCGATCGGCGTAAAAATATTGAGGTCGTTGCGTGGTGGGCCATAAATGCAATGAAAAAAATACACATTTCCGGATTTTAGGGACTCGTGTATGTTTGGGACGTAACACTCCTCCCCCTCTTAGCCGCAACGTCCTCGTGCCTTAGCAGACGTAGGCCGCTGACGAAGACTGTTGCCGTCGATCAGCTGATGGACGTCTTGGAGGTTGTCGTAGGACTTCCTGCTATTGTGCACAGTGTCAAAGCCATGCCACTTGACCAGACACTTGGTCGTTTTTCCACGGCGTCGATGTCCAAGGATATCTTCAATCACATACTCCGTATCTCCGTCTACTGGAACAGGAGGTGGTGGTGCAAATTTTCTGCTGGGAAAGTATGTGTTTGGATACCAATAGTGCTTGAGCTTGCTGATGTGTAAGACAGGGTGGATTGCCATGCTATGAGGTATGCAAAGTGAAACGACGACAGGAGTTTGCATTTGCTTGATCTGAAACAGTCCCAACCCGTGGGATTTGAGCTTCCTAGTGTCCTGTCCTCGGAGTTTGATGTTTGCTGAGCTGAGGAGGGTGCAGTTGCTAGTGCTGATCATGTCATTGCTGCGATGTTGGTCGGCTTAGAACTTCATAGTTGCTTGTGTCTTCGCAAGGGTCTGTCGTGTTTCCTCCCAAACACTTGAAAAATCTGTATGGTGGATATTGAATGCGGGAGTATTGCTCTCACACTGTACTCCTGCTGGTGTTGCGGGAAGTTTGTTGTAGACCACTTCGAATGGAATTTTACCTGTTGCAGTGGAAGGAAGTGGTGAAGGTATATGCGAGTTCGGCGGTCGGCAGTTTTCTGTCCAATCGCTGCCGTACGGCTCGCATAATGTGTGGAGAGGTTATTCAAGCGTCTAATTGGTTAGCTCCATTTGCCCATCGGTTTGAGGATGGAATTTTGGTGTTTTCCAAGAGTGCAAGGCCTTTTCCCAAGAACTGGATCCAAAGTAGGCCTGGCACATTGCTGCAAAACTTTTGTTGAGTGTCTAGGCCATCCTTCCAGCCGAGTCCAATGTCCATTGTATAGCTCAAGACCTTAGAGGATACAGGTCGATCATGGTGGGTAGCATAGAGGACGGTAGAGATGACGGAGTCTAAGGCGCCGACGTGGGTCACCTGTTGGCCGTGATCCTCATGGCTGGAACTATGGCACAGTAGGGCTTGGGAAAAAAGGACCTGTCTCTTTGGCAACTAAAAACTAGGGACTCCTTAGCTTGGAAGGACCTGTTCCTCAACTGGGTTGCCGAGCATATACCAGAACAATATTACCTAAGTCCAGCTTTGGATACTATGAGCACACAAGCGTTACTGCAGGCATTCAAGACACTTTGGCACGCCCAACCAGGCACACACTATGACCCTCCGTCTCACGGTTGGTGAGAGTACCGGTTTGGAGGGAAAGGAAAATCTCTGAAAGACCCGCGCAGTGGACACATTTGTCCCTACAAGGCCTGGCAGCACCTTGCCACCCACCAGGAGGAGCAGGATATGCCACTCTTTGTGATCCTACGAGATCAGGTGCATGACCTCTTCCCAAACCTAGAAGTACACATCGCAGAGTTCTGGGATGAGGCGATTCACATCTGGCTACACCTGTTGGGTCTTGATGCTACATGTTTGTACTAATGCACCTAGGTAAGTAGCGCAGAGACTTCGGGCACAAGATCTTTTGCAGGTATCCCATGAAGGAGATTGAGCATGTTGACCTCTCAGTCATCTGTATCCAGCATTGCAACCATGAGGAAATCCTCAAGGGTAAAACATTTGATGTGACTCGGCACGACTCCAATGGTGTAGCAGCATCAGGACACCTCAGCAACTACAAAAACCTCTGTGAAGGTAGCATATGCTCAACCTGGGTTAACAGTGGAGGGGGAATAGGTACCTTTTCCACTAGCTGTAGTGGATGCAGATGTAGTTGTAGAGCGTTGATATGCAGCTTCTGCAACTAGGCGGGGCACTTCTGGCATCGGTATCCTGCACTAAAATGACAAATGATGGAGAGGCAGCAGTAACAGCAGGAATATCAACACCAGCAGAAGCGGCCCCAGCAGCGACAGTGGTGGAGGAAAAATCCTACAACCCTGCTGATACATAGGCCGGACCATCTGTTGTTGGACTATGAGCTCCTCAGCATGTGGTCAAACCCTTTCGTGTGGCGGTGTTTCTAACTCTCCAGCAGTGCTTACCACCAACAGCAGAACCCTTCCCAGCATGCCAAGGTCCACACTACATGGCACCGACTCCAATCTGTTGGAATACAAGATCGTTGAATGTCACAAAACAAATGCGAGACACTGCAGAACTAATTGCAGATTCAGTGAAGATCAACACAGGCTTTCTCAGCCAGATCTACAAACTGCAATGAGATAGGGGAAGAGAATCCCTTTCATTAACTCCAAGTATTGGGTACACTGCTAGTGCAATCTAGGTACAGAAGAAAAATCCAAAAGAAAAAAGAACCAGACTAAGTATTCCGCTCGCCTTTGCTGTTGCTTGTCTCGCTCCGCTGAACAGTGGTGCCGTCTCCAGTTGCCGTCTTCAAAACTGCCGTCTCCGCTCGGCTGCCGTTTGGGTGCCGTTTGAGTGACATCGCTTTTGGTATGGTCACTGCTCGAATGTGGTCTTGACTTATGGATATTTCCCTCGGAACTTCTGTGATTAATATCCATTAGTCGTCAGCCGTAGATCTTCCATCGGACGGTTGTCTCATCATCAACCGCTCGATAGATATCGATCGGTTATGTCCCCCCCCCCCCCCCCCCCCCCCCCCCCCCCCCCCCCCCCCCCCCCCCGATGTCCGGATCCTGCCTCACTCTGCTTCATGTGGACGGACAGTCCGGTGACCTTGTGGTTCAACCTCTGCCGAGTGTGCCACGTCGGCCTCCTGCTTGGGTACCACCCAAGCTTCCGCAACACTGAACCACTCCATGTGATTATGCAATCTTCTACAGAACATATTGCGCTCGTCACCATCATACATATCGAAATAGCACGTACATCAGTGGGCAGGGGAGGCAAGGCAATGTCCTCTCTCCTGACCCCGGGCACAGGTAGACAGTAGGATAGGATAGGTCACAGAGGGGCAGGGGAGAGGGATTGGCACCTCTCCCCTGCCTCTCTGTGGTTTTTCCCATTTCTGTGAAACTCATTTCCAACACAATTGCCCCTGCCTCTGTGCTGGCATGGATGTAGCGTGTGTACACGGGGTTGCCCAAGGCACAGCAGTCTCTTGCTCCTTCTCCTGGCTTCACCTGAACAGCACCACTGGACCCACCTCCATCCGAAGCCAACGCCACACCACAATTTGTCATCATGCCACAGGCATCTTGTCAGAGGCTAGGTCACACCCATGTGACCACGAATAATTCAATCCCCATGCATGAATGGTTGTTTGATACAGTCACCTGCGACATGTGATGCTTTGATTTTCATTTCTCCGCATTACCAACTGTTTTTGGTCCCGCGTAATGTGAATCATGGAGGATGTGCTCGGGTGAAATACTGAAATTGGAAGGCATGGATACGGTAGCATTTCAAGAACCAGGTGGATTGTTGTGATTGATAAGTTTGTTGCATGTGCCTTGGTTGACTTTCAACTTAGTGTTGGGAGGACAGTTGGAGATACAATCCAGCATGTCAACATTTACTAAAAAACAGGGATGCATAATCTTTGATGGAGCTGGTTCATTGGTTTCTGATGGTTCATTGCTTTCTGATGTTTCATTGCACATTGACATGCTTTAAAGACAAACCATTTTTCTTTGGTGGAGACACTCTCAGACCAACCACAGGTGCACATGGTGACTGCCACAGATGCAAAGTATATACATCTCATCTACCATCCTGTGGAGTTTTTGGGACCCCACAAACCACCGCTTTGTCAAAAGTCACGATGCTTCCTTCCTCAAGCTCATGCCATACAAAGAGTTATGTACGCTTCGACATGCTCCTGGAATTCCACTCCTAGAACACCATCTAGAGTACGTGAGCATGCCGCTGTTTATTTCCAATCATACACCAGACTGAAAGAGATCAGTGTTTTGACCCCAAGGGGCAAACACTGTCACACATGTGCCTGAAGACCTGCTGAGTTCCACTGATCTGGCCAGCACAAATTCCAGTGCCATGTCCTAGCCTCCAGGCATGAACCCCATCGGCACGCCTGCTGGGACTGAGAGCACTGGGAATTTACCGCCTGAGCCAATGTGATGTCCTCTGTGTACCTTGCCTCGCGTCAGTTGTAAAAACAATTACCACACTGCTGGGGTTGCAAGTAGAAAGCCTGATCTGAATGACCCACTAGCCCTCACTGAGGCAAGGGAGCCCCCAGATGCAGCTGAATGGGAGAAAGATATGGCTGCAAAGCTGAACACCCTGCTGGATCATGGGGTGTATGAGCCGGTTCCCTGCCACCAGGGCGTAAAGCCATTGATGTCAAGTGGGTGTACAAGCTGAAAAGAAATCAACTGGGCATGGTTGGAAAATACAAGGCCCGACTAGTTGCCAAAGGACTTCATCCAATACCTGGACCAGACTTCACAGACACCTATGCACCTGTAAGAAAAATACTGCACTGGTCGAGTGTTTCTTGCTATAGCCACACACAAGGATGGCGACATCCATCAAATGGATGTCGCCATCACTTTTCTCAATGGCCCTATGGAAGAAGTGTTGTATTTGAAAAAAAAAACACAAGCATTTGACAATGGCACAGACTGCATCTGGCTCCTGCTGAAAGTGTTGTATGGGTTGATACAAGCTCTGAGGTCTTGGAAGAAGGAAATTTGGATAACGCTGGAACTAGGAGGATTCTCACATAGTCTTTGTAACCCGTTTCTGCTCTTGTGCTGAGATGATGGTTTTTCGGTTACCCTATTGGTTTACGTGGATCATCTTCTCACCCTATCTCCCTCTCTGTCTCTCATTGCACGTACCAAAGCATGAACGAAAGCACACCACAGAATGACTCATCTGGGTGAAGCACAAAACCTTTTGGGCATGACCATTCTCAGGGACAGAGAAGCTCGGACCCTTTCTTGCACTAAGGACGGTTCATTGCACTTCTCACCTCACATTTCCAGCATATTGTGCAACATCTCCCAACACAAAATTTCCCATGAGCCAGATTTTTATGCACACCTGTTAGATGCACAAACCATGGACTATGGACCTGACACAGATCCACCACTGCACTGACAGATCACCTGCAGTACGTTGTACGTTGCCTTCACAACACTGCCAGACATCTCATGTGCAGTCAATGTGTTAGCCCAGTTCTTTCAGGAAGCACGTAGCAAGCATCACAAGGCTCTTCTGAAACTGTTGCGCTACGTGTTGGACACTGTTGTACGTGGTCTGGTATTTGCTTACACATTGGGTCCACTGCTGGATGGGTAGTACGGCAGTGACTACGCACCTGACAGGGAGGCTTGCAGTCGGGAGGTTATGCTTTTTGGTTATGGAGAATGGCCATATCATAGCGCAGTGCAAAAAAGCTGTGTGTGGCATGTAGTGTGGCTGAAGATGAGTACATTGCATTGGATGAGGCAACATGTGAAGGTATTTGGCTTTCCCATCTGCTTGATGAACTGGGTCTGTCTGCGCCTGCTGTTCCATTGCACAGCGAGAGTTACACATTGAATCATAGCCAATGATGGTGTGTTACGTCTCCATACAAAGCATATCAGCACTGAACATCACTTGTGTGCGAGGAGGTAGAGGCTGGTGTTTTCCAACTCTGCTCCACCAGTGGAGATGCCCAACGGGGTGACTTCGTCACAAAGGCCTTGCCCTCTCCATCTCTCCATCCTTGCACTTACAACTATGTCAACTGGGTTACCTTCCTGTTGTCCTCATGTCCAAGGGGGTGTGTTAATATTGTGTGTACATTCCACTGCACTTTATGGCTGTTATTACGCAGTAATGTGTGTTTTAGCAGGTAGAGGCAAGGCACCGTGAGCACATCATCCTGCTGGACTTCTTTGCTGCCGTCGGTACTCGTGCCGCCATGTGTTTGCCTCCCTCCCTGCATATAATGCCCGAAACAGGCCCCATATGAGGGAAGCCTAGACTTTTACATGCATCCCATTTGAGACTAGATTTCTCTTGACACATCCGCATTAGTTTTGCCAAATTATTGATCTTTACTTTTTTTTTGGGGGGTCATCTCAGTTTTAATACCTGGTTTTTGGACTGCACGAGAGCTCTGCTCCCGTGCGTGATTGTGTGCCGGTGACGCTCACTCACCAGCTGCTGGGTGAGGCTCAAGTAGCGAGATTCACCCATAACAGGGCTGTGGCCCGTGACTTCCTCACTTACCTTTTTTTTGCGTTGTGCCATAGTTGATCCCACCTACCAGTGACTATACTCAACCAGTTGATCTCAAGCAATTTGCAAGCTGCTCCAATTCTTCATCTCACATGTTATACACTATGAGGAGAAACTGTGGCATGAGGAGCATCGTGAGTATGCATGTCAACATTTCATGTATCAGTCAGACAAATACGATTCTGAAAAGGCTGCCGCTGAGTACATGTGTCAGCCGGAGGACATCAGTCGGCAGGTGTACAAAGCCGATGATGTCCTGGCTGGCAGGTTTTTGCCTGATAACGACTCTGCCTCAGCACCCATGCATGGACCGTCGGCAAGAGTCCCCTCAGTCTCCACTTCTGTCCCATCTGTAGGTGGATTGTAGCTACAACAGCTGTCACAGTCACAATAGTAGTAGGGATCCCAGTCTCAGCAGTCACAGCCACAGCTGCATCCTCAGCAACAGCAGCAGCAACCACTTCCACAGAAACAGCAGCAGCCTGCATTTCCAGCTGGCCCTACACCACTTAATCCTTCAATACGCAAAGGTCTTGTAGCAGCTGAGGTATTTAGCCTCCATTCTGCTGTTCTGAACGCTGCCATCGCTGCCATTGCAACTTTTGCTGCCACTGCAAGTTTGTTGTGTGTGCCTGATGCCACTGCTCCTGGTTGTGCTAAGGAAAATTTCATGTAGGCTGCTGCCACTTACAGGCCTCTCGTGGGGAATGCCATGAAAATTTCTATTACGCTCTTTGCAACAGTTAGTGCCATTGTGGTATCTGTAGCATCTGCAGTTACATCGGCCTTATCTGTTATCCAGTCCACCAGAGACACCACCCTCTCCTCCATCATCTTCACTGTAGCCTCCACTTCTCCCACCTCAGCATGTTTCTACATCCTTTTCTCCATCTAAACTGCAGCTGCAGCCATCTCCATGACTGCCCTAACAGGGTTACTCTGCCTTGTTGTCTCAGCTGCATCGTGTGTGTCTGTTTTTGCCGCCTCTGCCACTGCTGTCCTTCTACCCTTGTTTCTCCTCCTCCAATATCCTCCACATGGTATTTGATACCTCCTTTCTCTTATCCTAGTGTAACCTGTTTGGTGGTGTGGCCGCTCAGTCCGTTGCCCCCTGCAAATCCAGGAGTCTCCACCAGATCAGCACATCACATCCCATAATCTTCGTCCACTGGGGCAAAAGAAACACGACCTAATTGTTTTTATTCTTTCTTGTTGCACATTCATGATTTCTCATCAAGCCTCATCATGAAGCTGCCATTGTAGAGATCCACGAGCATTTGTGGCATCCATTTCTCTTCTGCCCTCCCTCCCCCTCCAGCTGCCCTCCTCCACTCCTCACTCTTTTGTCCGTCTGTCCATCCGCCAGCCAGTCCGTCCACACGTCCGTCCGTCTGCCTGTCCGTCCCTCCCCCTCTCCTTCTATATCTCTCTCTCCCTCCCTCCATCCCGCCACCCTCTCTCTCTCTCTCTCTCTCTCTCTCTCTCTTTCTCT
>SZWC01005364.1:66936-86335 GCA_023375785.1 Penium margaritaceum | reverse complement strand
CCCTCTCTCTCTCTCTCTCTCTCTCTCTCTCTCTCGTCCACTGCTTCCTCCGCTTCTTGCCTTCTGTCCCGATGGCTCCCTGTCCTTCCGACTGTTCTGCATCCCCTCTCTCCCGTCCTCCTCTTGCCTCGTGCTCTATCTCTAGTGCTTCTGTTCTCCTTCTTTATCAATCATGTGAAAGGATCCTTGATGACCATTTCATGGCCTGCGTTGCATTGCCTCTTTCCGTCCCTGCCGTCATCTCTGAATCCCTCATTGTCTTCCGTGACCTTCATCCTCACCTTGCTCACGCTCTCTCCCTCCGCCTTACCTCTTCCCTTGCATTTTCTCCTCCCCATTGTAGCCCTTCTCCTCCTTTCCCTTTTGCTCATTCTCCTCCTCCTCTCCCTCCTCTTCCTCTTCCTCCTCCTCCTCGTTGTCCTCCTCCTCCTCCTGCTACTCCTCCTCATCCTCCTCCTTGTCTTCCTCTTCCTCCTCCTCTTCCTCCTCCTCCTCCTCCTCCTTTTCCTCCTCCTCCTCCTTCTCCTCCTCCTCCTCCTCCTCCTCCTCTCCCTCCTCTTCCTCCTCCTCCTCCTCCCCCTCCTCCTCCTCTCCCTCCTATTCATCCTCCACCTCCTCCCGCTCCTCCACCTCCTCTATCTCCTCCTCCTCCTCCTCCTCCTCTTCCTCTTCCTCCTCCTCCTCCTCCTCCGCCTCCTCCTCCTCCTCCAACACCTCCTCCACCTCCTCCACCTCCTCCACCTTCTCCTCCACTTCCCCCACCTCCTCCACCTTCCCCTCCTCTACATCTCCTTCCTCCTCCCCCTTTTTCTTCCCTATCTCCTCTGCCACATGTCATGTGCCTACGCACATGGCATGTGGCCTGGATTACTCCTGTCTCCGTGCATCCTTTTTCGTTGGCTGCAGGTCTCCATCTCCGTCAGGGTGGTGCTGCTCCTTATCGTTTCCTCTTTGGTTGGGAACTCTCCAATTCATGTTCCAGTCTTCACAATCCAAGCCACACCCGCCTTTGTGGTCATGTGCTCCGCAATCCCTACGCGACGCTTCCAACATCAGGCATCGGATGAACACTATCGTCGTCTCCCTCTTTTCTCTCAAAGTCCAAAAACAAATGATCCCACTCCACCACTTTCCTTTCAGGAGACAATCATGCAAGAGAGGAGATGTAGCGGGCGAGTCTTGCACCATGTGCTCAGAGGCCTTCTCGCATCTCGCACATCTTGCACCACCTTTTAAGATTATGTCGTGATGTTGAACAAGCTAAAAGGGCACTGCGATGGCTCATGTTGATTTGTGATGCTCGATGCCAGTCGACATTTTAGCTTCTGTTGTCATGTTAAAGTAGTTAGAATTTGTAGTAGTTGAAAATAGTGAAGCGTGGCATGTGTTGTCCCCGGATTGGATTTACCCCACTTCCAAGCCCATAGAGCTCAACACCTAGAGTGATGTTAGGACATTCTGCATTCGCGCCATATCCGTTGGAATGGCGCACTCCTATCCATTGGGCCCAGATCCTGCCTATGTATTGTGCCCTGCGTTGAGTCAATCCCTACTTCTTGATCTGATCATTCTACACTTCTCATCATGGTTGAAGCTGTCAGAAGGTTTGAGAATATCCACTAAGGGCGAGGCAGTTGGCCAGTTTGCCCTCGGTCATCGGGGTGAATATCGCGGTCCTCGCGACGCGATGGGCTGTTTGTGTAATAACAGAAATGCCCACTTGAGAAAAGTAGGAACTCGTGTACATCTGGTATGTAACATACACATCTAGGTTTGAGAAGGAAAACACAAAAATTACAAATCAAAGTTTATTTTTAATTGCATGTCATTCACTTTCTTGTCCATTTCCTGTCATTGAATCTGAAAGGAAAAATGTTAGGAGGGTAACTTCGTGCGATGTTCGCCTAAAGATTTATTTTTGGATGTTTTTGAAAACTTTAAAGAACATTTCTAAGATGAAATGCTAAGAAATTATCTTTCTTCCAATTTTGAACACTAGTTACCATCCTCAATCACACAACACTTCTCTTGTATGCATCTCCACATTAACTACCCACATGCACTATCACCTCACATTCCCCCAATCTTACCTAGCTTAAGCCTTACGCAGACATCATACACTAGTTTTTTTTTTCGTTCTCCACTAACCAATCTCAAGCACATCCTTGACACCAACATGAACAAGTTCAGATTGCCACACGAATTCCATACACATAGTTGTACACCTCCACCTACACTCCCCACATACACGTTTCACCCTCCCCCCCTCCCAAGAGATTAACCACCAATCAACCACAAGCACGTCACTCACACCAACATAAAAAGGTTTACATCAGTCCACACAGTCCATACACATAAGCATGCGCCACCACTTACACTCCCCACATATAATTTCCCCCTCCCTCCACATCCCGCCCCAAGATATTAACCACCAACCAACCCCAAGCACATCACTCACACCAACATACAAAAGTACACGTTAGTACATACACTCCACACACATAGCTGTACACCTCTACCTTGTACTTCCCACATACACTTTCCACCCTCCCCCTCCAGAGATTTACCACCAACCAACCTCAAGTACATCACTCAAACTAACATACAATAGTACACATTAAATCACACATTCCATACACATAGTTGTATACCTCCACTTACACTCCCCACATACACTTTCCACCCTCCCTTCCCCTCCCCCTCCCCCCCCCCCCCCCCCCCCCCCCCCAAAAAAAAGAGATTAACCACCAACCAACCTCAAGCACATCAATCATACTAACATAAAAAAGTACACATTGGTACACACAGCACATACATATAGCCGTTCACCTCCACTTACACTCCCCTCAAACACTTTCCATCTTTCCTCCCCCTCTCCCCCAAAGATTAACCACCAACCAACCTCAAGCACATCTCTCACAACAAGAGTATCTTGGATGGAAGCTTCTTTTACACCTGAAAACATCATGCACACTTCACCTCGTGCATAGAAGTTATTTTATTAACTCTGCCTCCTCTAGAGACACGTACCAGGTGGTCTCATTGTAGGGGCACACTCGTGCTCACCGCCTGTTTGCTCGTATGGTCCACATCATGAAGGATGAGTGAAGATCTGCACCTGCTTCCTTCAATGATTAGTTATAGGAGTCGTAGAAAGTTTGTAGGAAGTCAAGCAAAATCCTACACTTTTTCTCCGATGCCTGGCATGTGAGGTTCTCAGAATATATGTCATCGTGGCTGATTGTGATCCGCTGTGATTCCATGGCGTACAACTTTCAACCCTTCATGTTGAGACATTGTCCAAGGAAAACTCCCCATGACACTTTTTCTGCTAGCTTCTTGCGGTGCTTAATATGCCATACAACCAAAGGTCCTGAGCATGATGACATCAGGCTTGTCACCGTGCTAGGCCTGGAATGGTGTCATTCCAGGAAGTGACACATGGGGTACACGGTTGCGCACCCAGAGTGCTTGCTTCAAGGCATGTGGCCACCAGCTGTTGTTGAGTTGATCACCTAGAAGAACTGATTTCAACGTATCTTGCATCGTGCAGTTGGTCCTCTCAGCCATGCCATTCAAGGCGTGTAAGGTATTGATAACTACTACACAATCTCAAAGTTGAGACATGAAGTCAGTGCTTGTATTTTCCCTAGCGCCATCTGAGTGTAATACTTGTAAATTCTTGTTTCTCTGCCTCTCTACCATTGCTAGCCACTTGAAGAACTATGTAGGAGCTTCATCCCTTGTACATAGAGGGTAGCTCCACAAGAATTGAGTTGCATCATTAAAGAACAATAGCGATGACTCAAACTCATAACGGCTATAGCAAGTGGCCCACAAATGTTCGTATGAACCAGTTTCAACTGCTGCCTGAAATCACACTTAGAGGTAGGAGGAAACATCTATCATGGTAGCTTTGCATGAATACAATCCTCACATGGCTGCGATGAGTCCTTATCACCATTGTCTTAGAATTCAAAACCGTTGACTTGGGATTTCTTCTGCATTGACTGCTCAATCTGGTTGCTGACGTGGCCAAGGCATTTATGTCAGGTAATGTTCTTCAACTGCACTTTTCCACCACAATGTGAACTATGGTTTTTGGATCTCCATCCTTACCATTCCTTTATTCAAGTGTAGTAGTTGGTGGTATCAATCCGTTCAACCATTGTGATCATTTAGAGAAGGAATTATTGAATGCTAGATTGTGTAATTGCTCAATGGATGGTGTTTTTTAGGCTGTTGTTCTAGGCAAAACAGAGATATTCCAGCACAACATCGCTATTGGTGATGATCGTACAAAATTGCCATGTATGTTCCACCACACTCGAGTGACGAGTGACTTGTTAAGCTTCCCAAAAGGAGTGGGAATGACCCATGTGAAGTCGTTTTAGACCTCTCATTGCAACAAATAAGCTTTCCATGTTGGATTGATTTGCTTGGGAGGTAGTACGTCCACAACAACAATGTGAGGGCGGTCTCACGAGTTGTTGATCATGATCAACTGGTCCCCCACTGCCGTGAGATGTCCTCTATATCAAAGCACTGGCTCAAAGGCATTTCACGCAAAAGCAAGGCTGTTAGGTGGATTTTTGTTTTCTTTTTTCAGCACAGGAACGGTGAAATATACCTCAAAATTTGTCCGACACATATGTGTTGTCGGTCCTTTTACGTTTATGAGACTAAACCTTGGGGAGAGCCGGAAAATTTTGGGGTTCACTCGTGAGTTGGCTGTTCCACTTGGTGAGAATTGCTTCTCACACCCCAAAATTAAATTAAAAAAATAAAAATAAAAAACAAAAAAAAAACCAAAAAACCCCTTCATCACCACGTTGAGTTGTTATACAGTATGGTTATTTAGGCTCTCTAACACAGACGTTTTCAGGTGCATGTTTTCGTTGATTCATGCTTTTCAACTCATGCATCTTGTGGATAGTGGCGGTGGCAAGGGATTGCCGAGCCCAATGGGTCTGTTACCTAGTTTTCCGTCTGAGTTGTTGGTCCATCACTATTTGCCGAGTAGTGTGCCATAAAGAACACTGATATGTCTTGAAGTGTATATTGGATCATGTGTTCCTAACCCTCTATTACTGAAATCTTTGACGGTCACCAATGCTCATCACCATGTGCACAAGCCCCTTTCACAGCTATCGTCTTTGTAGTTTTTTAGTTTTGGAGGATACAGATGCACGCAAGACTTGGACAAGGCTTTTGCGTAGTAGTGAAGTCATTAGCTACCCCTCCAATACCATAGATGCTCAGTGCAAGTGACACATGTGTGGAAGAAACTGGGTGGTATTTAGTTCCAACGAGGTCCGATGGATCTTTTATGAGTTCACAGATGTGCTTTGTGCGAGTTCTAAGTCTAAGCATGAGCTTTATAGTCACCTCATGCTATATGCGTGGGAGCTTGACAGAGTTAGAAGACAGTCATGTTTGCGAAGAGAACAATGGAATTTTGTGTTTGTTTTTTTAACATAGTCATGGTTTGAAGATTAATGCTACTCTCAAGCTTTCAAATGTACCAAACTGCGTGCGATTTGGTTAACCGTAGCTCCCTCTACGTCAACCAAGGCGCGGCCCACCAAACCAGCCACTCAGTTAGCGGTACACCTGATTCCAATCTGCCGAGGCGCCCTTGCACATCAAGGACACATCAAAACACCTTTCTGGAGGCGCAAAAATCCCTACACGTGGTGGTGGTGCCTGCTATGATTTTGGGGTTCATTTCAATGAGATGTTAATCAAGTTCGGTGACGACGATTGACGTGGTTCCAGAGCTGTCCGCAGACTTGCAATCAGAATTTCACAGTCCGTGAGTAACAAACTGTACTACTGAGTCACGGACTCTGAGCTAGGATTTTGGTCAGGTCCTCCAACAACAACCTACAATAGTGATTCTGGTGGATCTTATCCACCTGAGTCATCCGGTGGATAT
This sequence comes from Penium margaritaceum, assembly GCA_023375785.1. NCBI lineage: Eukaryota > Viridiplantae > Streptophyta > Zygnematophyceae > Desmidiales > Peniaceae > Penium > Penium margaritaceum. The sequence goes on along the minus strand of SZWC01005364.1, from coordinate 80,397 downwards.
TCCACCGGATGTACCTTGTTATCAACATTCGGTGGATTTATCCAACGGATGCCAAACGTTGGCCAAGTCCCCGAGCCACATCGCACACCCAAACTTTGAGAGACTGTAGTTTCCTCATTGCATAGAATTCACCAACTCGTCAACTTTTAGGAACTTCCATCGAATCTGGATTTGGAGCACTCTCTTGGCAGCTAGAGTAAGATACCAGAATTTCCCTCCTTACAATAGCTTGTCGACGCCTCCCGGCTCCGCACTCGGGCATTCTGACGGGAAAAATACAATGTTCTTCCCCTTGCACCTTCCATGCCCACCGCTTCTGGTTGCACTCACTCATCTTCCGCAACGTCTTCTAACCCTTCAAAGCTGGTCATCCCAAGTTTGGACACGCTCATGACGTGCTGATCTACAGGTTGCGCTTTGGTCAAGCAATCTGCAAGCATGTGGTGCATGTTGCAATGTTGCAGCACCACCTGTCCATTCTCCGCCATGTTCCATGTAGTAATGCATATCAATTTGCTTCATCCTTTTGTGTTGTGTCACGTTGTTGGTCAATGAAATAATGCCAGTGTTTTCCTCCTTTACCACCGTTGACTCTTGCTACAGGACACCAAGCTCCTCGAGCAACCTACAAAGCCACACCGCCTCTTTGTCAGCTTCGGCCGATGCAATGTACTCCAAATCTTTTGTGGAGGTGTCGAAACATTCCTGCTTTCTTCTGCACCATGAGACTCCTACACTAGCTAGGAAGAACACGTAGTTGGATGTGGACTTCCGGTTTTCCATATCGCCAGCGAAGTCTGCATCCGTATTGTAGACCAAAAGCACAGGGTCAGACCATCCCTTACCCTCAAACCTCAGGCACGCATGTGGTGTTGCATGCAACTACCCGAGGATGCAATTGATCGCCTTTCATTGTAGTGGCCAGCCACATACCTGCTCACTTGGCCCACCGGATAGGCCAAGTCTGGTCGAGTTGCCGCCATGGCGTACATGAGGCTGCTCAGTGCCACTTGGAAGGGCGTCCCTGTGCCCCTAGGACGTCCCTGTTTCCCTAACTAACATGTTCTCTAATAGCTCAACGCGGCAATGGAGGAGCTTCAAATTTGTCGTGCACGCGAAGCGGTGCTCACCAAGAGAAATTTGCAACTCTCAAGTGAACCTCAAATTTAACCGGCACTCCATAAGCCAATCGACCCCGCAAACTCCAAAGGACCGATGGTTAGGATTTTGCTGCTAAATTTGGAGGTATACTTCACCGCTGATGGGGTCAATAAAGACCAAAAAAAGCAGCCTTGCTCTTACCTGGCATGGCTTTAAGTTGGTGGTCCGATCTAAAGGTCATCCAACTGCAGTGGGGAGATCGGTGGAGCTGCATCAACGGCTTTTGCGACCGCTCTCACATCGTCGACCGCATACGTACTTACTCTCAACCAGATTAATCCGACGTGGCATGACTCTCTCACACCACTAGAAACTTGGATTGACTTTGTGTCCACTACTCTCGATCACTTTGAGAAGCTAAACGAGAAGTCTGATGCATGGTACGGACTCCAACATCTGCATCAGTAGTCCAGCATGGCAGAATACACCTAGCTTTTTCACAAAATCGTCACCGGCAGTGACCTTCTACTACAACAATGGCCTAAAACAAGATATTTGGTGAATAATTTCCATCTTCGGGTATCCAAGATGACCTTCTGCAAATGATTGCAATAGCCAAGAATATCAGCAGTGACGACTACAATGCTCGGATGTAGGAATCCAACGGCAGGTGACCCCAAAGCCACACTCCTTATCTTGGCGGAAAAAACTTGTAGTCTACAGAAACCTCATCTCCAATGGAAATCGACGCCGTCGATCAACGCAATCAACGGCTCTCTTTGACCTGTGGAAAACCTAGTCATATTTTGTGTGGCTATTGAAAGTGACAATAGCAGGCGAGAAATGGAGGAAAGCCACAGAAAAATAATGAGGAGTTGGGAAACGGCAGAGGGCAGGAGTCGATGGTGAGGCTCCTGCCCGGTCAAAAAAATACGGAAAAATCTGCGCAAACCAATCGCCCATCTGAGCGGCTTACATCACTGTATATGAGGGTTCTTGAGATCACGAAGTTCAGTGATGGGTACGCGGACAACCAACCGAGGATGCTACTGTACGTATAACCAAATTGTTGTAAAAGTCACAAAACGGTACTAAAATTACTGGATGGAGGAGCTTCTCATAGTTTTGTCAGCAATGACATGGTTCGGGAGCTGGGTTTGTAGACCAATCGGGGTTTTTTGAAAGTAGAAACTGTCGATGGACAACTGTAGATCCATCGACTTTGCGAACCACTCCTGGTTGCAAATTACAGATCCGTACAACGTAACCGTCTAGAGGACTCGTCTTCTGAGCGACCACAAAATCATGTTTGGATAAGACTTCTTGCATTGGCACAATCCACAAGTGAACTGGAGTAGCGGAATAGTCTGCGTCAGCATTAATGACAGAAGCGACACCTGCCTCTGGTCGAGTGACCAACAACGTAGCAACAGTTGCTCGAAGTAGCAGAGGTGGAAGTAGTAGAGGAAGCTGCGACAGCCAAAAAAGGCCAGCCGATATCTCTAGATATGGTGAAACGATACCTGAGAAATACGGAGCTCAAGCATGGCTAGTCCACGTGGAAGCAAGGGAAGCAAGAGAAATCATAGCTTCCAAAGAATTACCGACGGCATCGACACCCGAGAAGTTTACAGTCGTATCGCAAGAGTTTGCGAAGCTCATCGAGGATTTTGAAGGGGTTTTTCCCGACAAACTAACGTTAGAGTTTCCATCGCAATACAACATTGACCATGAGATGGACCTCAACCCAGACAGCAGACCGATGGTGAAGGGAACCTATCGGATAAGCGATCATGATGTAACCGATATCAAGAAGCAGATGGACAAGATATTCGGACACGGGTTCATTCGACCCTCCACATCACCTTACGCAGCACCGGTACTTTTTGTAAAAAGAAGAACAAGAGAGATGCGAATGTATGAGGACTACCGAGTGTTGAACGACATCACCATCAAGATCCCTTTTTTCCCTCCTGCGAGCTAATGAATCTTTTTACCAACTCCATGGAGCCCAATTTTTCAGAAAAATTGATGTATGTAGCGGCTATCATCACATCCGTGTATCGCATAAGGAGGTCAGGAACACAGCATTCCCCACCAAATATGGACACTTCGAGTTAACAACTGTACCTTTTGCACTAGAAAACGCCTCCACAAAAGTTATGGCGGTGATGAACAACATTTTTCACCCATACCTCGACGACTTTGTTGTCGTGTATCTTGAAGACATCCTGTTGTAGAGCCGTACCCCAGAGGAACACAACGGACATCTCCGAAGAGCTCTCACGGTTTAACAAAGAGAGAAGGTTTTCGGAAAACTCTTGAAGTGCGACTTCCGTGGCCGTTCGATTGATTTTTTTGGCCACATCATTGGCAGCGGACGGATCACCATGGGCCCAAAAAAGTTGGAGCAGTCGCTCATTGGCCGACACCCATAATTTTGGGGATGTTCTAGTATTTTTGGGCTTCTACAACTACTACCATCGATTCGTAAAGGATTACGCTCGGGTGTCAGCACCTCTCTCTGATCTCATCCAGAAACCTACTGAATGAAATTGAGGAGACAGCAAACAAAATCGTCAGCCTTACGATTACCAGATCCAATAGTGGACAATATCATGGTGACCGATGTCTCCGATTGATCTATCTCCGTCGTTCTCCTCCAAGACAACGATGGTGCAGAAAAACCGGTCGTGTACAAATCAAGAAAACTACGCGGGCCCGAACTCAACTACGTGGTGTACGAAAAAGAAATTCTTGCAGTCATGGACACGTTCAAGACATGGTGGTGCTACTTGGAATGCCGGGGACACATTGTGCGCACCGACCATCACGCCTTGAAGTATCTCAAGACCTGGCCAAATCTCAGCCGTTGACAAACTCGATGGATTGAGTTCCTCGAGTCCAACTTTGACTATGACATGGAATACCGGCCTGGAAAAACAAATCCGGTGGATGCTCTAGTCAACGACCGGATCCAATGGCAGAGATCACTACGTTGCTCGTCAAATGAGACCCATACCTCGGGGAGCTGTTCGTAAAGAGTTACGAGGAGTTTGCCAGGTATGTCAAAACCAAGTTTTGGTTCAAGGGCCCCTACTGGCGACGTCTATTCACTCGCCAAGTCGTCGGTCCTCCAAATGAGGAATTACGACACTTGCTATTGGAGGAGTGCCATGAAACCAGTCCAAGTGGACACTTTTGCGAGGACAAGATGCTCAATAACTTGGAAAAATATTGATGGTGGGATAAAATGCAGGCCAACGTGGCGGCCTTCTACAAATCATGCGACATCTTAGAGAGAAAAATCTCCTCGCATGCAACAGCTTACTGTAATTCAACCCAAACCTGTTCTGACCGAACCGTGGGCCGATATCAGCATGGACTTTGTGACGGGACTACCCGGCACTCTCTAGGGATATGAAGCCATCCTCATCGTAGTGGAAATTTTTTCCAAAATGTTGCACTTTATCACAACAATTACAGTCACCGCAGAAGGAAGAGCGTGGCCGTACAGAGTGCCACGTACCATCATCAGCAATAGAGACGGCCGCTTCACAAGTCATTTTTGGCAACAATTGATGATGCAATTTATCATCGAATCCAACTATCAACGGCGTTCCATCCTCAGACCGACGAGAAAACCAAGCAAACCAACCAAACACTAAAACAACTTATTCAAATGTTATTCGAATCACACATCACTGACTGGGCGGAAAAACTGCCAACCGCCAAACTCGCATACAACTCTGCCACTTCCATGGCAACGGGTAAAATCCATTTCAGGATAGTATACGAAAAAACTTCCCGCCACAACGGAAGGTTTGCTAGAGTAACATTTGTACGGTTGACATTCACCGCCGGGACTTCACAAGCATCGGAGAGGAAACACGACAAACCCTCGTGAAGACACAAGCAACTATGAAGCGAGCAGTCGATCGACATCGCAACAATGACGTGTTCACCGCTGGCAATCGCGTCATCCTCTCTAATGAGGTGCCCACATTTTCCCGGCATACTTGGGGCCTCGTCCGAGTTTTGGGAGCATGCAGGCCTTTTTTCGCTTTTCGGAAATCCAGGTCGCGATCGAGCTCACCTCCGATCGACCGTCGCTGGGAGGAGGAGGAGGAGGAGGAGGAGGAGGAGCGAGCAAGCAAATTCACGCTGGCGAGTGGTGTACGCTCGTACTTGCGTACGCGCGTTCCAAACACGCCACGCGAGGGTGGTTTTCACCCTCTCGGCGAGTAGCGTAATGGCAATGCTACCCGCTGAGGGGCAGTCTCGGCAGCGGACCCCCGACATCGTGCGCGGTCAACAGGAGAGCCAGGTGCGGTGACTGCGACCATGTGACGGTCGCACTACCCCTGGTGGCGTGTCCACCACGGTGACCACACCCATCGCCGGGAGGCATACGTGACCAATGAGGTGGCTCGTCGAGAGACAAGATGGACCGTCGATCGTGACGATCGATGGCCAGGGACTTCTCGCACAAGGCACTAGGTGCAAGTAGGGCACCGGGATCAGGTGCAAGTAGGGCACCGTGTACAGGTGCAAGTAGCTTAGTGTAGCAAGCTAGGAGAGCAGTAGGCTAGGGCCAGGACTAGCAAGCCAAGCAGTATAAATACATTGTACGTTGTTCATTGCAATTAACCTGTAATTCTGTCATTTCCAGTTTTTGTTTCCAGACATCTCTAAGTCTATCTTTCTATTGTGACCGTGCTCTCCACACACTAAGGATTAATCTTCAAAGAGCACACACTCTCACATCTGGTATCAGAACCACAACCACGCGTTGGGCGAAGGCGCTGCCGGAGCTCTACCAACGGCATGGAGTACGCAAGACAACATTAAGGCTGATCAAGAGGGAGACTGTTGGACCAGACTTCGAAGCCAACGCACGAGCCAACCTGTGGAAAAAAATTGTACTTCCAGAGTGTCCACACGGCCTATCGTGCATGCGCGGGAGACAACAGGTGACTCCTACGTACTTCAAAGACGTCAGGTTTTCTTCCAGGACTACCAAATTACTAGCAATTTTTTTTTATTGCTGCCAATACGTTGCCAAATTTTTTTAACGATCTCCAGCGGCTAAAAGTCATTAAGAGCCATGGAGCAGGCCTTGCAACAGATCATAGAGCAGCTGCGAGTCCTCAAGCTGGAGAATGAGCGGCTCACTGGGCAGATGGCTGACCTGCGGGACGGGACTAACGCTGGACAGGTTTGGGAGGCCCGGTCAAGGAGTCCACCAAGACCAAAGACAAAGGCTCCGGAACCGTTCAATCCCTCAATCAAGGGTGCGAGCGTATGGAGCTAGTTGTTCGCGATGAAAAGTTACTTTGGGACTCTAGGTCACCCTCCAGAGGATGATGTTGTGCATGTGTGAATTACGGTGACACTGTTATGCGGAGCGGCATTGGAGTGGTGGAGACAGCTGAATATGCTAGCCACTCGAGGTGGAGGTGGGAACGCAGCTGTGCAACATGCCGTGTTATTGCAGCGAGGAGCGGTGAAAGCTGAAGCGCGTGTGCCGACGACATGGTAGCAATTTGAGCAAGCCATCAGAGATCGGTTTGATCTCGTAAATGCCTCCATGGTGGCACGCAACAAGCTAAACCAGCTGAAGCAGATTGGCTTGGTACAGGAGTACACACGTCGTTTCTTAGCGTTGTGCTCAGAGATCGACGACATGAGCGAGCCGGAGATGGCAGAAAAGTACCATGACGGCTTGAAGGCAGAAATCCAGCGTACACTGGCACCAAGTAGCATCACAGAGTTCCAGGCGATGGTAGCCACTACTGAGCGCGTTGACGTGCTACACTACCATCGAGGGGATTTGCATGAGAATCAAGAGAATTTTCAGCGTCGATCACAACATCAACAAACTGACCCCATGAAGATCGACACAGTACAAGGAGACCAGTAGCAGAGCAAGCCGCATGGTGGGAACTGTTGGATCTGCGAGAAGCCTAGGCACCACAAGAAGGACTGCAAGAAGAGAAAGAAGGGAAACGGCTACCAGCAGTGAGTGGTGGACGGCCAACTACTGGGAAAGCTTCGTCCGCATCAGCGAACACCAGCCCCAAACGTCTTTCGACAACTAGGAAGTTGCCGATTGTATTACTACGGAACGAAGGAAGCATGAGCGTTCTAGGAATCAACCTGAAAGCCGAATTTTCATTGGCTGGTTCTACGAACGGCGAGGGATGCCAGACTTGCCAGCAGATTAAAGCATTACTAGATTGCAGCACGTCGTACTCCTTTATTAGCAACGAGCTCACAGGAAGGTTGAGGCTTACACGGCCACGTAGGAAACCAGCTAAGGCCAAGTTGGTGCAAGGGGAGTTGGAGTGTGGATTTCCTCTTAAATCTTTGAGGGTCCGTCTGGGCAAGCTACTGTGTGAGTTGAACTTTTGCACGTGCGCGATGGACACCTATGATGCCATTCTGGGACGTGACTGGCTGTACCAGTGGAATCCTGCTGTGGATTGGGTGTAGAGCCAGGTGAAAGTGAAGAAATGTGGGGAGCAATTTGTTTTGCCACTGTGGGCTGAGGAGAAGGACTCCAAGACAAGCAAGGTGCCGTAGTTGAGTAACGTGTAGCTTAAGGGGGACCAAGTGTACCTCGTGCGGGTGCGGCAAAAGGTAGCAGCTGAAGAGGTGGAAGTGTTGGCAGTAGAGGCAAAGCAACAAGAGGGAGAGCAGTAGAAAACACCAGCAGCAGAGCTTTCGGAAGGTATCAAGGGAGTGTTAGACAACTCTGGTGACGTGTTTCCTACTGAGCTGCCAAAGGGTTTACCACCAAAGTAGGACACCGAGCAAAAAATTGATTTTGTTCTTGGAGCAACTCCAACGGTGCGGGCTGCTTATCGCATGAGTCATAATGAGCAGGGTGAGCTGAAGAGGCAGTTGAAGAAGCTCATGGAGTAGGGGTTTGTCAGGCCGTCGTTGTCACCCTATGTTGCACTGGTCCTCTTTGTGAAGAAGAAGCCCGGGGAGTTGCGGATGTGTGTGGACTATTCCGCATTGATCAACATAACGATCAAGAACCGGTACCCGCCGCCAAGGGTCAAGGAGTTGTTTGACCAGCAGAGGGGAGTGCAGTACTTTAGTAAGATTGAATTGTTCTCGGGGTACCATCAGACCCGGATTGTGGAGCAGGATGTGGAGAAGACAGCTTTTCATACATGGTACGGCCATTTCAAGTTCCTCGTGATGCCGTTTGTGTTGACCAACGCTCCTGCAACATTCATGAGCCTCATGAACATGATCTTCCATCCTCACATGGACCAGTTCATGGTGGTGTTCCTCAACGACATCCTCATCTACTCTCGGAACTTGGAAGAGCATGAGAAACACCTTTGACAGGTGCTGGAATTTTTTCGAAAAGAGAAGCTGTTTACAAAGCTCTCCAAGTTTGAGTTCGTGAAAAGGAAAGTGGAGTTCCTTGGGTACGTTGTGAGCGGCAAGGGTCTCCACATGGACCCAAACAAGGTGGAAGTAGTGAAGCAGTGGCCGACACCAAAGTGCGTACGTGACATCCAGGTCTTCCTGGGGTTTTTCAACTACTACTCAAAATTCATCCGAGGGTACGCAGAGAAGGGTGTGCCACTGACTCAGCTGTAGAGGAAGGATCACTAGTGGGAATGGGGCGATCAGGAGCAGAAGAGCTTCGAGGAGCTCAAGGTTGCAATATGTGACACTCCGGTCCTAGTTCATCCGGATTCATCCAAGGAGTACGTCATGGTGAAGGACGCAAGTGACTATGCCATTGGGGCTGTACTGATGTAGGATCTCGGGAAGGGGCCGCAATCGATTGCATACGCTTCACGCAAGTTACGAGGTGTAGAGCAAAACTATGAAATTCATGAGAAGGAGATGTTGGCGGTGATCCATGCGTTAAAGCACCAGAGGTGCTACCTCGAGTCGCGACAATGTGTGGTCTTCACAGATTACTATGCCCTGAAGTACGTGAAGTCGCAACCGAACCTCAGTCACCGACAGACTCGTTGGATGGAGTTCTTGGAAGGAAGTTTTGACTATGAGATCCAGTACAAGCCTGGGGAGGTGAACCCGGGGCATTCTCCATTAAGGATGCCAGACTTGAGCCTCAATGTCATCTCAATGCTGATGGGATCTCCAGTCATGCATAGCCTGTTCAAGCACGGCTATGGCATGGACGGTGAGTTCACTGGTGGTGCGCTGAAAGATGCAATATGGGATGGAGTGTATTGGCAAAGGGGACAGGAAAAAAGAATTGTCGTGCCGGACTATGCGCCATTGAAGGAGTTGTTATTGGAGGAGGCGCATGACACCCACTATTCGGGTCATTTCGGCTTCGACAAGACGCTCAAAGCCTTCGCATGCCAATACTAGTGGTCTTCAATGGCGACTGACTGCAAGAGGTTTGTGAGCAGTTGCGATGTGTGCCAACGTATCAAGGCGCGGAGGACCAAGCCACGAGGGAAGCTGCAACCATTGCCTGTACCCGAGAGGCCATGGACGGACATCTCGCTTGACTTCATCGGTTGGTTGCCTGTTACACAGAAGGGTAACAACACGGTGTTGGTAGTGGTCGACCGGTTTTCCAAGATGGCACACTTCATCGCATGTCCTGAGAGCATTACAGCTGCCGGGACAGCTCAACTCCTCCTAAGTCATGTCATCAAGCTACATGGAGTGCCACAGTCGGTGGTCTCAAATCGTGATCCATGTTCCACTTTGCGGTTTTGGAGAGATTTCATAGAGAAACTGAGCACGCGGGTGCAGCTGACCAAAGCATACCACGCACAGAGCGATGGGCAGACGGAGCGCATGAACCAGACATTGGAGCAGCTGTTGCGGAGCATGGTCCCACTGAATGGAGAGGGTTGGGAGGAGAAGCTCAGAGTGGCAGAGTTTGCCTACAACTCAGTAGTGTCAGCATCAATAGGAAAGATGTCGTTTGAGGTGGTGTATGGCTACCAGCCATTGAGTCCACCCATCCTTACTACGGTAAAATCTCTTCCGGCGGTACAGCAGGTTGCTGATGGACTTGTCAACACTTAGGACGTGGTGCAGCAACGGCTGTTGGAGGCACAGAAGCAACAGAAGCAACAGGCTGATAAGCATCGCTCTGTGGAGGAGTTCCAAGTGGGAGATAAGGTGATGCTGAACTCTTCTAACCTACAGTTGATGGGAGTTGGGAGTCCCAAGCTAAAGCCGCGATGGGTGGGTCCGTTCCGCATTCTGAAGAAGTGGTCGGTCGTTTCCTACAAGCTAGAGTTGCGAGCTCACTACACCATCCATCCAGTGTTCCACATCTCCTTGCTTCGTGCCTATCGCGACCCCAATACCTTCTTCCAAGGTCGTGGGACATCTCCACCTCCTACTGTCCAGGTCGAAGGAAGTGAGGAGTTTGAGGTGGAGAAGATTTTGGCGGACCGCCAGAGGGGACGTCAGTGCGAGTTTTTGGTGCAGTGGAAGGGGTACCCAGCGGAGCACAACTCTTGGGAGCCAGAGGCCAACTTCCATGTCACGGGTACCAACACTGTTCTTCAGGAGTATCTCAGGCACTCCGGGACGTCGCGCCTCCGACGGGGGGGAGGGGGGGGTGAATGTAATGAGGTGCCCACCTTTTCTCATCATACTCGTGGCCTCGTCCGAGTTTTGGGGGCATGCAGGCCTTTTTCCACTTTTGGGATATCCACGTCGTGGCCAAGCTCACCTCCGCTCGATCGTCGTTGGGAGGAGGGGGAGGAGCGAGCGAGCGAGCGAAACTGCACCGGCGTGTACGCCGGTGCAAGGGGGTGTTTCGCTCGCACTTGTGTGTACGCGTTCTGAACACGCCACGCGAGGGTGGCTTTCATCCTCTCAGCGAGTAGCGTAACGGCGATGCTACCCGTCGAGGGGTGGTCTCGGCAGCCGACCCCCGACATCGAGCGCAGTCAACGGGAGAGCCCGGAACGACGACTGTGACCGTGCGAGAGTCGCAGTATCCCTAGTGGCGCGTCCAACATGGTGACCACACCCACCGCCGGGAGGCATATGGGACCAACGAGGCGACTCGCCGAGAGACAGGATGGACCGTCGACCGGGACGATCGACGGCTGGAGACTTCTCGCAGAAGGCACTAGGTGGAAGTAGGGCACCGAGTTCAAGTGTAAGTAGGACACCGAGTACAGGTGCAAGTAGCTTGGTGTAGCAAGCTAGGAGAGCAGTGGGCTAGGACTAGGACTAGCCTGCCGAACAGTAAAAATACCTTGTACGTTGTTCATTGTAATTAACTTGTAATTCTGTCATTTCCAGTTCAGGTTTCCAGACATCTCCAAGTCTATTTTTTTGCTACGAATGTGCTCTCCATACACCAAGGATTAATCTTCAGAGAGCACATACTCTCATATCATCAGCTTGATGAATATCAAACTTCGAGGATAGGACTTTGCAAAGATCGAACACTGTCCGTTGGGACCGTTGGGGATCGAGCGAATGCAAACCGCTGTCGTCGCTCGACTTCAGTTCCCTGACAACATGGCGATCCAACCTGTCTTCCACATTAGCAAGCTCAAGCACTACCGGGACCCCAATACAAACTTCTCCGGTCTAGAAGTTGCACCTCTACGTTTTGTACAAGTGGACGGGGATACAGAGTACATGATTGAAGATATCCTCCGACATCAATGTCGTGGAAAAACGACCGAGTATGTTGCCAAGTGGCATGGATACGACGCTGCGCATAACAGCTGGGAGCCCTACCACAACCTATGGGACGTCGATCATCAGATCCACGGCTAGTTTTGCCGTCATCGGCTTACGTCTACTAGCGCACCGGGACGTTGCGGCTAAAAGGGCGGGGGGAGGGAGTGTGATGTCCTTGACGTACACGAGTCCCTAAAACTCGCGGACATTTCAGTTTCTACATTCATGGCCCACCGCGCGACGCCTTCAGGACTTTCCATTTTTCGGCTGCGGGCATTTTTGCCAATTGCCTCGACCTCCAATGTCAAATTCGAGAAGTTTCCGACAACTTTGACCATTTTCTAGAACGGTCGAAAGAAGTTTTGCGAACCACATCGATGACCTGATATAATTCCGTTGACTTCTCAACGATTCTCGACTTTTACAAAAAAAGCGTGGAGATATTTTCGAAGCCCCCCCGACTTCTTGGCGGAGCTTCTCGTATCTACTACTCATGGTGTGGCCTCCCACGCGTCCCTCGGCTTATGACCCGATGACCCAACTTATGCTTCTTTCTCATTCTTGGCATTGTATATATGTGCTCAACTTACTGGACACTTTTCATCGAAATGCAATGACTACTTAAGTTAAATTATCCATTTGTGCCAAAACCCCGATTTGTCTTTTTTCTAACACATCATCCCTGTGAACCACCTACGTTGCGCTTGGCGTAACATACCTCACCTTGTTCCACCTGGCGGAAGAGGGACATGTGTTACGTAACAAAAGGACACGAGTCCCGAATCTTTCCGCGTGGGCATTTCTGGTATTATACAAATACCCCATCGCGTCGCCAAACATGGATATTCACTCCGACGGTCGAGAGCAAACCGGCCAACAGCCCTCGCCTTCAATGAATCTTCCCGAACCTTCCGACAACTTCGACCAATCAAAGTTGTCGACACAAATCTACAGTAGAAGTATCATGACCTTTCGGTCGACTTCTGGACGCACCAAGACGAACTTGGATTTATAAAAGATGCATCTCGCATCTTCACGGCTGATTCTCGAAGCCCTCTGATTTCTCGGCGGACCTTATCGAATCCAACCACTAACAACGTGACTCCACACGCGTCGCTCGACAATCGACCCACGACCCTGACTATGCCTCATTCGTAACTTGACACTTGCATATATTTGTTCGATCATTTCGACACTTTTCACCGAAGTACAATCACAGATAATGAGAAATTTCTCATTTGTCCCAAATTATAAATCGTCTTCTGCCTCGCAACTTCTACCTCTTCACCATCCACGCTCCGTTTGGCATAACAATGTCTTACTATTTGAAATGTTGTCTGAAAATAAACGGCAAAAATACTGATTCCCCCCTGTTTTGTTACCCATGATCCTCATATACCCCTCCGTTGGAACAACAAGCCTCATTTGCCCCTCCGTTAGAACAACAAGCCTCATATACACCTCCGTCGGACCAATAAGCCCCATTCGCCTCTGTTCGACGAATATAAGCCCTATCCGCCCCCCCGTTTTCACCATGCTCAAACAACGACGCGTGTCGTTGCTTAAGCATGGCGAAAGCGGGCATGCCTGGTAGAAGGGTTGCCCGCTTTCGCCATACCCGCCAGCGCGACCGTCATGATGGAGGGCCGCAATAGTTTTGAGGGGTTGGGGGGGGGGGGGGGGGGG